>VOMN01131866.1:0-11840 GCA_014899125.1 Orchestia grillus | reverse complement strand
TCTGATGAATATTGGTAGCTTACTTCGATCGGATGCCTGTTTTCTTCGGCAAGTTCACACAATGCAACTTTGAACTTGGATTTACTGCAGGGGTTTTCCTCGGCTAACAAATATGGTTCCCGGTATATTATAATCTTCATTCCTTATGGAATCATCTTCTGGGCCCTTGCATTATATTCTTCTTGGCGTTCCGGGCCTATAAGTGTCTGAAGCACCGGATCACTAAATGCGAACTATGAACGTTGGATTGCCGGCCTAACAATATCTGCTACTGTCCTCATTTGAGATCTTAGGAGCTACAATTGATAAAGAATAAGGCGAGATCCTTCATCCCAAGAGAATTTCAATTTGATCGTAAGCCAGCAGAGATTGTGAACCCCAACAATGTATTCCACAAGCAGTTGTAATGTCTTCAAGTCGTTGCTTTCAAGGCCATCTTTTGAAATTCGTATCCCACCAATTCTATTTGCAGTTTTTAACCATCGAGAGTAGCATACTGGACCAATTTCTAACATTGCCTATCAGTTGGACGTACACCTGTCGTATATAATAGCCAGAGTTGTCCTGCAACCATAAGCCTGCTCTGTAGAGAGATCTTTGACAACAGTGTCACTTAGTAAACTGAAGGCTCGGGAAAGGTTATTCAGACAAATGAGGGATTGATTTCGAGTTTTGTTGCAGTATTAAGCATGTTGCCAACCATACCACTCCACTTGATGTTAATCAAAATTTTTCCAATTATCTCTGTGATCAATTGCCTCAAAAGTAGCTCGTGAGTATGAAGAGCACGAACCAATCAGACGAACGTATGGTTCAGCTTTGCCTCAACCCATGCATGACTCCTCCTTCCCAACCAGTGTTAACATTCGTTGAGTCACCACCAATGTCGAACTAACTTTTATCAATGTAGTTTTCCTTTAAGAAATCTACAAGATGGTTAGCAATAACTTCAGCAGGTTTCAATTTCGTTAAATCTTTCTCTGGAGATGTAAAATGACAAGGTTACCTTCCTTCTGGCTCGCTGTGAAGAGGGTAATGCTATTTTTCCATAATGGATTCAAACTGATCGCTTGAATTATTTGCTTCTTACAAAACTTTAGAGGAGTCTTTGCTTCAGAGGAATCTACATTCAATATTGCCTTTCCGGCATCTAGCATTAAATTCGTCATCAAGAGACTTCATAACTTTTTCCGGTGACGATTTTACTGTTTATTGATAAACACTACTTGGACATGGATCCTCAAATTCTGAACTTAATTTAACCTCCCACTTGCAATTAAGGATGCCAAAGAGCGTGTCTAACGTGGCTATGAAAGCCTCCTTCAATTCCAGTTTTCCTCTGTCAAGGGAGATATTTTTGGCCTTTTCCCAGTTGCTTCTATTTTCTACAGGACTATGACTCTCGAATTTAAAATTCGCTCCTCAAAAAGATAAAAAATGAACCTTTATTTATTCCAACAGGTTTAACCGTTGGGTTTTAAATGCCTTACAGCTACTGCTATGGTGGGGAATGTGAGGAATGTGTGGTTTAAACTTCCTTTTCGAAGGGAAGTGTTCCCCATTCACGTGAAAAGCCCCACCTGAGCCGAGGCTCGATCCCTTGCCCTTTCAGCTGTGTGGCCATCACGCTCACCACTAGTCCATGGAGCCCACAAACCAACTCTTTGCCACCTCACACTTTCCAAGCACCGTTGGATAGATATCCTTTGCAAGAGTGGCTGCTGAGTAATTTCTGACAGTTTATCCACTCTGTTCTCTTAGCAACAATTTCACGTAGAATTTGAAGTTGAAGTTTCACGTAGAATTTGAAATTTGAAGTTGAGAAGGCAGCAGTTCTCGACCAGTACCAATCAACTTACTCATATGAATCGAAGTTACCAGTTTTATTTTCCTTTTACTAGCCGTGTTTCAGAATCATCAGATGTCTCATGTTGTAGAAACCATTTATCCATGAAAAAAAGAGAAAAAATTGTCGTTATTTGTATGATATTAATGAAAATTAATAACACTCGGATGAAAATAAGTATTATTAGTTTAAAAGCTTTTACGAATGGCATCGCAATTATTTAGCCATTTGTAGAAGCGTAATAATATAATAACAATATAATGTTAATTAAGTTTATTATTAATCTCAGAGCAGATATACACTGGGAAATAATGATAAGAACATAAATAATTATAACAGTTCGCAGCGAATTTTACATAAAACATAAAAATATTGCGAATTTGGAGTACCTATTTACAAAGCAAACCAATGTGATGTTCAATTCTTGCAAACCTAATTGTGAATGGCTAAACAAAACACAACTTTTGGACCCCACTCACATTTTAGGAAAGGAAGTCAAAAAATTTGAAACGCCCTAGTGCACACAAATCAGAGGGGCTGCGAACAAAACCTGAGGGTGTGCAAACAAGGCCAGAGAGCTGCACATAAAAACAAAGGGGGTGCACATTAAGCCAGACATGTCCATACAAAGCTTGAGAGGTGCACAGAAAGCCAGAGGGGTGCACACAAAGCCAAAAAAGTGCACACGGAGCCAGAGAGGTGCATACAAAGCCTGAGAGGTGCACACAAAGCCAGAGGGGTGCACACAAAGCCAGAAAGGGTACACACGAAGCCAGAGAGGTGCACACAAAGCTTGAGAAGTGCACACAAAGCCAGAGGGGGTGCACACAAAGAGGGCACGGGAGGAGGCTTGGTAGGCCCGACGCAAATGAGGGAGCAACGAGTTTCCCAAACCTAAGTACAGGCCGAGATTTTAGTTCGGCCGTGTGACTACGGTACACACATTTGGTGTCAGGGCGCTCGACTCGTGAGTATCTTAAGATGGGTGAAGGTTCAGTAGTCCCTACACAGCTGCAAAGGATAAGTACGGTAAGCACATTGGCTACTGACATCATTAAGATAAGCAAAAAATTACCATCCAGAGTTATCTGGAACCAATAAACTTTTACCCCAAAAAATTGCATATGGCAACAGATTTCATTTCCTAATATCCCTGAGCATGAATATGAAAGTTTACGCGTACTAAACACCCCTGTCCAAATACAGCGAACCTGGCCAGCGACTCGAACGAAGACTGGCCGTTCTCTTCAGTTTTGTGAATGCGGCAAAGCAGTGTCGCCACCGAGGCATGCGTACCTGTTGAAAGCGTTAACTATCGACCAAAAATTCTTTGCACAGTGTAACTACGTTTTCCCATTTGCCAGAAAGTGAAGCTCATGGATATGAGACTGATACTAACACACTGCTTAGCCACCTGTGTGGTGACACCAAACAAGGGGCCGTTAAAGTGAAGTTTTAAAAACATTGTTTTTGAAAACGGTTTGTTGGTAGTGAATTGTTTACGTAGGGGGAGTCACTATTTCATAACCTACTCACAAAAGTCAACTAGTGCTTTTGTGTAACTACCGATTACTTTGGGGCTTTAATTCAAACCTGGATCATGATTCATAGTAATCCTTTTATCCGTAATCCTCCTACCTCATTTTTAGATTTTGGATTTCAAAACTATTTTAAAACTATATTAAGGAATTGTCAGTTATATTACTAGATATTGTTTGGGAAACTATTTATCAACTCCGTTCAATAGAATTGACACACTGTATATAATGCAAATTCTGCAATTTAGAAACATTTTAAATTCCCAGGTGCTGGAACCGTACGGTCACCAATACAACTACGATTAAAGAAAATCTCAACCCATCAGCTTTTCTCTCGGCGCGAAGAACGTGCTGCTATACATGAGGTTAATCCCCATCGTTACAACTATATCTGGCAAATGTAAGACAACTTTTTCGAACGATTTCGTCAGATTACAAGTAATATTCTATGTTTTCCAATTACTAATATTGTTAAAAAAAAAATCATTTTCAAACGAAGCATATCCAATGCACCTCCAGAATTATTTCAAGTTTATAGAGATGTAAAATCCAATAATATAAACCATTGTTGTACACTATTGTTTCAAGGCTGCAACATAACTTCGGTCTGAGGCAAGACTATTGTTTTTTCAACATGGGCATGTCCTGTGGTAAAAAGTTCTTGACACAGAAAACGTTCTTAATTTTCCATGAGTGGAAAATTCATTTCATCCGAATCTAATTTGAGGGCCTTCAATCTATTAATGCATTGCGTACACTTTTACGCACTCTTGATTGTAATGATACCGAATAAGAATGATGCTAACAGAAAGTGATTGCAATGGATTTTTTATTAATTTTAATTCCGTGCCTCTACATTCTTTTATGAAATATTTTAGAAATGAAATGCAAAAGTAGCATAAACCAATTTATTTTTCAATGCAGATTTTTGCACCTAATGACTCTAAGCCGTATTGTCACAGAATAGAAATTATTTCAGCAACTGCATGAGGTTTTTCCTTTAAATTTTATTCCTGATGAAAAATAACTTCCTAACGACTTGTTTCTGAAAAATTAGTCAAATTCATTGTGGAATAAGCCTTGTACATCAATAGGTTAATTATTTCACAAAGAACATGTATCCTTTTCTAAAAATCAAGATAAATATTTGAACTCCGTGTTTTTTAAGGGTACGCATGGCCATCCAATTTGGCTGGAATAAAAGCCTGGCATGACACGCATCGTACATGCCTACGTTGGAGCTTCTTTCAGTGGGCGATGGTGAATATATGTATAATTACAAGGCCGTCACGTTTACCTTGTTGACAGAAGTTTAGTTAGACCGATAAATTCAATTCAAAAATAAGAAATAGGTAAATGAGCTATGATTATTACAGTGTAGCTCGTGAGGAAATGAAAGGAAACGGTATTCTAACAGATATGCAATGTAGTGTTAAAGATTAGTTTTTACGCCTCATCATTCTTGACAAGACCGGTGAGTAGAGTGGAAAATTAGAGGCTTAGGCTTCCTTATCCAAGGAAAGCACTCGGTAACTTCTTTGAAATCCGTACGTCAGTCATCGTGACTGGAACCCGGGCTCTTCCTACTTGAAACGGAGCAGAACCTCTAAGAAGGAACCTCGCAATTATGAGGGTAAGGTTTCCATGTGGAAGGTTTTCCAGGAAAAACTTTTACATAAAGACATTACATTTCTCAATTGAAAATCTCGAAAATGTTGGAACTGTATGCGTTTTCAATTGATTTACGAGTATCTCAGAGTATAACTCTATCTATTGAGGATATTTAATATTTTCTCTTTTCGAATGTATGATTTTGATCATTTTGATCGTACATATTTTGCCATATTTTAAGTTGCATTTAAACTTCCTATCTTTCATATGGCTTTGCTCCTATAAGAAGTTGCTTATATTCAGAAACTATTTTGGGTTTTATACTCATTTTGAGCATATAATATATTTATCATATATCTAATTATGGTTAAACTTAAGCTTCGCACGTACTTTCTAGTTAGAGCAATTACGCTAGATTTACTACTAGAGAAATTAGTACAGAAGATACGTTATTCTAGGAAATGCACGTTTGTTCTTTGATCTTTGACCAGACGGTCTTGATTTTGCCTAATTTAAAGACAAATCAATCAGCTCAACTTAAATTAAGATACATTAAGATGACGGAATTTTTAAGAATTATAACTAGCGTAAAATCGTTGCTCTGACTTAAAATTACTAATAGCATCATCTGAGCGTGAAATGATTATGTCCTTTCATTCCACAGGAAGATGAAATAAGTTTTTAGCAGCTTGCAACACTGTTGTTGCTTCACACAGATATGCAAAGAAACTAATAGAATTGCTGATACATTCCCATCAACGAGATGCGGGAGTATTTGCTCAATAATGTGTGCCGACGCTGATTTGACCGAACGATTCGATGATGGTCAAGTGGTTCCAATCTCCCGATCCTCGATTCTCTGTTTGCTCTAGCGAGCGCTGGCCGGGACGAATTCTAGTTATTTATTTTGTTTGGTTGTTGATTGGAATTTTTAGCGCCTTTTATCAATGAATCTTTCTCTAGTGTTATTAATGATGATGGCCTGCGAGATGCTGGGCACTAAATCATCAAAAAGTGTTTGAAGTTTGAATGCGTGATGCCGGAAGCCGTAGGAATCTCTATTCGAAGGTTGGGAAAACAATGCGATTCTGTATTTGTAGGTTTACAGATTACCTTATCACACGAAGGGAAAGATTATTAAAGAATTCACTCAATATTATCAACATTATTCGCGAGTATTATGATGTTCTGAGAATTCATTGTCTCAGTAAACTTGTTGGCGAAGAGAACGGTTTTAATCAGCGATTGAGAAACTATGGCATAAAGAACATATACTACAGAAAGGATAAACTACTGAGACTGGCATACATGAATTTTCTTATAAACGCATTAGGCTATCCGTGCATGGAATGCTGTATATTTGAGGTACAACAAACCCGGTGGGCCACATAGTCGGATGAGTTTTTAATGTGTGTATATGAACTATGTACCTAAAAAGACACTTAAACTGACTAGAAATTTCTGTTTTTTAATTTCACTTTGAATAATTTCGGGAGCTTATACTACTCAAATGGTGTGTATTATGCTACACGATAGTGGAAATACACGAGAACGAGAAGCTTTGAAAATTTTCTATTATGAATATAAAACTTTTCACAGAAAAAGCGAATTCTTTTAATTTCAATTTTATGAAGGAAATAGCCAAATGTCTGGCTTTGCCTCCGTGGTCTCCTGACGCTTCTCACTATTGGATGCCGGAGAGAAGTTTTGATAACTCATTCCAGGAAGAATTCAGGGTATCAAGAAAGCTCGGCACCTGAGAGAGAATAGTGAAAAAATCCCCATTTTCAAACATAGATACTAGAGAAATTTTTATATTTGATCAATCTAACTCCCCTGAGTATAATCTGAAGATTTAATCCTCTGGCTCTTACAGAATCACTGTCATTAACCCTAACGGTGAATTTTTAACAGCTCTGAAAAAGACCTGAGCATCTCCATGGATCTTGAGACGACCAACAGAAATGTGCATAGGTTGGAAGACCGGAACACTGGAATAGTCTGCTTGCCCAATGGCCGGAGCACGAGATTCGGCTCACGAAATTCTGATGAAAACGAGGAGTAATTAGATAAATGGAAAATGTGAGTTTTACTATCTCATGTCATCCATCCTGAAGGTAAGAAACTCATCTTGAGAACTTAATTATTAAGAGATGATGTACGGAAGGTATTGTGCTTTTAGTATGAAGAGAAAACAGTAGAAGGAATGGACTGGAACCTTGAATGAAGAATTTTTTAATGCCGTAAAGGACTTCTTAATGCCGCAAAGGACTTTTTAATGCAGTAAAGAATATTTTAATGCCGTAAAAGACTTCTTAATGCCATGAAGGATTTTTTCATGCTATAAAGAACTACTTAAAAATCGCCCTAACTGGCGACTTAACCAAACAATTAAACGCGATAGGAACAATGAAAAATTGAAATACTTTGCTAGAGGCGCCACCCGAAGTAGACTCAAACATTAAAGAGAGTAAAAAAAACATGGCAAAGAATCAAAGAATATGCGAGCTGACACAGGACTCAAATGTAGATCTTGAAGGAAATTATACGAAGCGTTCTGTGAATGAATGACGTTCTCTCCATCCTCTTCAGCTCGGGCACGACCTCAGCCTCGGGACCCTCGTGCGCACCTGCCGCGCGGCAGTGCCAGGGCTGCTAGCTGACCTGTCCATGATGCGTTCAAGTACGGATAAATTTCCTTGTTTTCTAAGCGCGCTACTGTCATCATTTCTGATATTTCATCTGCATACGCGAGAGTGAATATTTGAGTTTCTCTGTTGCAAAACATTGAAAACAATTGTTATAGTACATTTGATTTCGCACATTCTACTCTAAGGCCCAACTTTCCATATCAGAACTTTGCAACCATCTCCCTGTATCCGGACTCACCACTGAATGCGGAGATCAGAAGTTTTACTGTATTGAAAATTGTTTTTCAAAAAAGTTGAAATGCCATTAGTTCTAATTTATTCTGTTTTCAAAATAGGTTTTTCCTCTCTGATTAAAGGTCTATACAGCCCTAAATAAATGTATATGACGGTGGGCAATTCACTGCATGGGTAGCTGTCTCACCTTTCGCATATCGTTGCTCACCTGGTCGAAAACAATACTCGCAAATATACCCTTTTTCATTGTGCTATACTTAACAACACGTGTTTATCACAGAATACGAAACAACAGCTCAGCAAGTTTATGCAAACGAAAAAGAGAAATTGAATAGTGGCTGAAGATTTCTCTAAAAATTTACGGTGTGCAACGTTGCCTCGAGTGAGAAACTGCCCTTTTCTAAGTTAAGCGAAAAAAGCACAGAGTTTCATGGAACCATACAGCGAACGGTTTTTGATATCATCTCGTTTTCGATAAATCATACTACCTGCAGGGGAATTTTCGTTGTTTCCAGATAACTTGTGCTCCTTTTCTTAGCTGATAATTGTACGGAATGTAATAGAAATGAAGTAGTTAATGAGTTCAATGTCTATGTACCCGTCATTCATAAAAAAATAAAGGCTGTATTTGAAGTAACTTGCAGATTTCTCGATGAATGTTGGCACCAAGATGATGCAAAAATAATTCAGAAACTTCTACTTCGGAAAATCTTTAATAGATCAAAAGAAACATGAAAAGAACTTGAAAGTCCTATTTGGAAAAAAGGTATGGTATAAACTTGAATAATAACACACCAGGGATCCCCAACCTAAGTCTCGATAGTGGTTACTGATTTGTGCAGTAAACTAAGCCATTGTGTCATCTTTGCGATGCTAATATACAAAATACGGAAAAAACATGAAGTGCGGTGTGATATGAGTGGGAAAAATTCAAATTTTAGATTTGGTATCTGTAAGATAAAGTTCATCTCACACTATAAAATATGATCAGATATATGCTTTCATAATGATGACAGTTTATTCAGACCCTCACGAACATCTACGAGTGCGGAAAACTGTTACCCCCAAAATTATTCTCGCTCTCATATTAGTTTTGAATATGTTACCGGAAATCCTCCAATAGGCGATTTTTCTTTGCAATGTTCGTACGAAAAGTCTCGAAGATGATCTGGAATAAAACGCGAAATGAGAGTTTTCGGAGTAAAATATTTCAAAAAAGAATGAACAGTAATAGTAAATGAATCGTGGTCAAATTTAGTCGAACCTATCTAAATAGCCTCTTGTAAAACACCTATAGTGTAAAAAAGCAAGAACATTGGATTATATATGAATTTAATTTAAGAACGCAGATATTTAAGGTTACTCTATAGTGTTTGAAATAGTTTAATTAACGTCAACATCCGTAAAATACCTTGTATCAAGTTTAGACACAGTTAACAACACAGTAAAGACAAAAAAGGTCACAATAAAGTTAAAACGGAAAATTGCAAACAGTCAAAAGAACGGCAGTGGCTACAAACTAATTTCGAAGCAATTTGAAGTCCTTGTATCAACTATTCAAAGTGTTATAAAGAATTACAAAAAAGTTCAATACCATCTAGAACCTTACACGACGAGAAAGGAAGGAGAAACTCACATCTCGATCGGCAAGACAAGTAGTGAGAGATCTGAATAAAACTCCGAAGATTACAGGCAAAGTGATACACAATCTCANCCGATTATAATCGGACTTTATCTTATCAATTATCTTTTGCCAGAGATTAGCTTCTGGTCATCGGTTCTTTGGTCAGATGAGACTGAAGATGGAACTTTTCGGTCACAGGTACGTTTCTTCTGTTTAGAGAAGAACAGCTGAAGCTTCCAAATAGAAAAACACTGTTCCGACTTTGAAACACGGTGGTGCTTTGGGATATTTCTCTGTCAATGAAATTGGAAGCATTGTGAAGGTTGTATGATTCATGAAACAAGACGAATATATCACAATACTTAGGGGAAAATTTGACACAGTCTGCCGAAGCTCTCGATATGGGACCCGGTATGGTCTTTCAACATGATAACGACCCCAAGAATACTGCAGAATCTGCTATAAGAAATGACTGAAAGACAATGAAGTTCCAGTTTTGCAGTGGCCAAGCCAACGAGCAGATCTCAATCCGGTCGAAAATCTCTAGGGATCGCACGATCGTTAAGAAAAATGTCATTGCCTGGAAACCCAGACTCTAGTATAATTGGGGGAAATTGTAAAAGGTAAGCGGTCAAAGACTTCTGTTGGTGTCTGCAAGAACCTCGTAGGGAACTACTGAAAATGTCTGGAGTCAGATATTAAAAATAAAGGCTTTGTAACAGGGTAATGAAATGGGTACGAACAAATATGAACATGGTTCATTTGAAATTACTGTTCATGGTTTCTTTAAACTAAATTCTTTCAATAACTCTCATTTTTTGCTTTATTCCAGACCTATTGAAGGATTTATTCGAACAAATTCAAGAATATTACCAAGGTATAGGGTATAAATAATTTTTGGCGTAACTGTAACTACAGTACGTTTCACACTTGTGTTCAATATATAATTATTGCATAGATCATGAAATTGTGACTGTGTAAGAAATTATTTACTAATTTTTGCTGAAATTTACTTTATTTTCTAGTTCTTTTCGCATTTGAAAATATTGACTGTGCTCATGTTGTTTGAACATAATGTATGTGCAGACAGTATTCTTTGGTGAAAATTTTAGCGTCAAATGCACGCAATGAAAAATTGAGGCTGACCCGAAAAGCTTGGATGCATTTTGAGCTGGGGAATATTCTTTGCTTCATGAATGATCGCTGAGGTTATAAAATATCTTAACAGAAGTCAAGAATTACCGAAGTTTTTTTAATTTTCTCGAAAGCGTTTAAAAAAATTAACAAATAATTCCGCACAACGAAATGCGTGATCACAATAAGGATTGCTTAAAATACTTAAATAAGAAACAGATTAAAAGGAATTTAGTGAACTTAATATATCTGTGTGCGACTGATCCTTCAGTGTGCAGTCTATCCTCTTCAGTACGTAACCGACCCTTCTGTAAACAGCCGATATTTCTGGCACCCCTTATTAAGCAATTGACATTTCAAGAAGTAATTGACCCTTCAAAAAGTAAAGGACCCTTCAGTAAGCAATTGCCCTTTCTGTAAGCAGCCGGTACTTCAGGAAGCAACTGACACTTCAGTAAGCACCCAACCCTTCAATAAACAACCGATATATCTGTGACCCTTTACTAAGCAATTGACCTTTCAGGAAGTAATCGACCGACATTTCAAGAAATAATCGAGCCATCAGTAAGCAACTGACCCTTCTGTAAGCAACCGATACTTCAGTAAACAACCGGCACTTCAGTAAACAACCGATCCTTCAAAGGTTAACTGTCGTCTGCGGCGACGAAGGAGGCTTACAAATTGTCTCAGTGTGGGGTGCGTGCTGGTTTCGTCAATTTTTACTCGATGGATCGCAATTCTAAGGCCTGAGACCACTATTTTCTCAACCCTGTGTTGACAGTTTTGATTTTTACAAAGTCAGCCTGTTCTACACTCACTGATTTCAAGCGACATATATGTGGAGTGATGCTGAACTTCTCACATTTGGTGTGAGAAAAACAATTTTTTCCAGCATCTCGTACTTTCGTACCCTAGGGGAATAGAAGAAAACAAGAGGCATAATTTCGTTCACTTTCACGGGAAAAATTCAACCTCCAGCCTCTGATCGCCTACGGCAAATGAAATAAAAATTTGTTTTTCGAGCTGTGCAGAAGCGCACGTTGTGACGAAATACAAGGTTCGTGTTCAAAAATGGAAAAAAACTAAAAATTTGACGAAATGTGCATTCTCTCTATTCCTCAAAACAAAAATAAGAACTAAATTACATTTACAAATAAATCATGATAATTACACTACATTAACGAACCAGACTATCAAGGGTT
>VOMN01131861.1:0-31668 GCA_014899125.1 Orchestia grillus | reverse complement strand
TGATATTTTTAACCACCTTGGTGCTCCTTTTTATCCTAAAGCTTCTGAAGTTAGTGATGATTTAGACGCTCTGTACAATCAATATCTTAAAGCAGTTGGTGATATTATCTTAGAACAGATTGAGGTAAATTAATTCAATTTTAATGAGAAATTTATGATTTTATTGTATTAAGTGACACTATCTATATTTCATTTGCAAAATTGGATCTATAGCGTGAACCGAATGTAGCTCCCTGTATTAAAATACTAATCATTTTTCCATAGATCGTAAAATTTTCGAGTATATCCCATATGTTCTATAATGTATGGAGATTAAATTCATGTTTTTCATCTCCTTTCAAATCAAATTTTTCTTCCAAATTTGGAGGCTTTACAAAGATGGCCTTACAGAACCTTCAGACTTCCTAGTTTGAAATCTGTTCTTTATTTCCCATGTCGAATTCGAAATAAAGCTCCATGTTCTATCCATGTTCATCTCCTATCCTTTTTTCCCTCGAATTATACTCCAGAAACAAATTACAAACAGTAAAAAATAGGGAGTAACTATATGATTAAGCTATTGTCTTATATACGACCGTAGACCGAACGTTTCCACTGAGGCTATGAAGGAATTGCAAGTCAAATAGCTTCTCCTCCTATTTTTACAATCTTGAAACCGAACCAAACTTAAATTTCTCTCAAAAATTGATGAGTGTATTATATTTAGATGCCATTTTATGAAATTATCTTCAGTGATAATATTCCTTAAAATGCCCGCAATAAATTCAGCAAGCGTTCCTTAACTTCTTCACGCACACTTGGGAAATAGAACTTCGCTCGTGTCAAACGCTTCAGGCGTTTGCTCTATGCAGTTTGACTTAAAAGAAAATAAAACGAAACAATCACTCTCAGAATGAAAATTTCATATTAATCTGAACGAAAATTACACAATGAAAATCTGTGCCATGATGGACAAAGCTTGTCGAGCCGTTTTTTGTAGTATTTTTCTAGATAGGAATTACGTACTCCCCTTTTATGTGTTTGTTAATTAAATCAAACTAATCATATATATGAGCTTCTTATGCATAAAATTCTGGCAGTGTTATTCTAGATGAAATTTCCGAATTAAAATAGGAAATAAATTGTTTACAACTGCATGATATTTTTTTAGTTCAAATTTAAAGTGGGAATTGAATTCAGTAACTTACAAATTAAAATCAAATGTTGCCAGTTGTAAGCCACCAACATAGGCGTTTGGTCAGAGCCCTGTTCTTTGCCCTGTTGCCAGATCCTTGTTTTTAATTTCCGCAATAAAATATGTTTTAAATTTTTTAAAGCAATAAAATTGTGTTTTTAAGGATTTGACTGTAGTTGGGGGACTTTATAAAAAATATTGATTGAACCTCACCCTCGTCTCGTGAAATGTTTTCAGTAGCATTTGGAAGTGAAATCCTTCAGACTCACCATAGTTTGCTGCACATTTTCCTTTTATTGATACTTTTTAAAGCATTCGCTACTCTTCCTGATATACTCTGGATCGTGACCGCCACACCTTTCAACTTTAGCACAAATTCATTTCTATTATCCCTACTGCGCTCGGATCCACTTTCATATATCCTAACTTAAAGCAAATTTAATACCAACTCCATGTCTTTTACAGTCAACTTCTTGCTTGTTCGGAACAGGAGGTCATTTTCAAATCACATTTGGGCACGTCCGCCTTTGGTGCTAGAGATTCGTAATCTCGACGTAATCATTTAGTAATCTCGACGCCGCTTGTTCTGACATGATCTGACGAAGTCGTGATTGTCTCACCTTCGATAGTGTATCACCTGTCATGAAGGGCGACAGCGAAGAATGTATGGGTCATTAAGGTAAGAAAATCGGCGTTTAGAGGCGCGGTTCGGGCGTATAAGGGCGACTTTGGGACGCACAAGGTCAGGCAAAGCTGATGAGCAGAATCTTGTCTCCCTGCCAACACAAACTCGGTCATTAGAGTTTATTCTGTAGATAAGATTGTAGCTGTTCCACCGAACCCCTTCGGCATAATGACACAGCTAATGCGGGTAATCGTTCTGCATCGATAACTTCTGACAAATGATTCGCACGAATCATTCTTGTTGCGTTATCTAGTGGAGAAATCATTACAGTTTACAGCAGAAGAATGAATTTGTATGCAATAAAAAACAAATCGAGTAAAAGGCTGCTTAATGACCAATTTTATGCTACCGGAGTTCAGTACTCAACCCTCACCTCACGATATAAATACGGGGGAGTTTTAAAGGGTATCAACTATTCTAACTCAAAATTATTTTACGATTTTTATACAGACTTAAGGTTTCAACATGAGGGATTTTTCCTGATTTACGTACACCTCTGGATGCCCTCTTAATATCATCATACGATCGTCTGATGAATCTAGGTATTTATCTTTCTTGATTTCTTCGTGCGTGGAGATTCGAAGGCCGCTTTAAATTGAACATAACAAGCTTCAGATCTGCTCTGTGTAAGTGCATTGAAATGAGACAATCGCCACCCACTGATCGTACTTTTCGGTCCCCTCCAATTTCATTTAACGCTCACTTACACGAGTCCGAGAAACGTTTCACTGACGATTGCGTTTCAAGTTAGCCCTCAATTTATCTCTCAGTTCTCGACCGGAATGAGATGAACGAAGTACCTTTAAATTTAATGACAGTTTTAAAATCCCAGGACCGAGGTCCTGCCAGCAGGCAAGATGATACGAACACGCTTGTTTCAGCAAGGACATGGGGAATTGCGCTTGTTAAGTTTTCAATTATATTTTCTGCAATTCATTGTGAGCTCGAATAATGTTTTTTGTCGGTGTTTAAGTAACTTAGTCCAGTCATCACTTGCGTTAATCAACACCAAACAAGCCGTTGGAGAAACTTGTATTCTTGATTAAACTCACTAGGAGAAAAAACTTACATTCTAGTTTAAACCGTCCGACGACCTCGAGTCATATCGCTCGTGTCTGAACGTACTGAAATTTCTGCGCTGAAGTGTTTCTAAGTCCACTTTGCAGATTTCTTCTTCACACCTCGTGGCCACCTTCATGAACAAATAGTGGTTAAAACATCGATGCAAAATTCATATTACTCTTCATTGCCATCAATATTAATTCATATCGTGGAAAACGAAGTCAAGTTGACTCACGATATGCAGAGTTTCGACTTGTTACATCCCTTGTTGCAGCCGCTTCTCGACCGTGAATTTCGAAGCTGCGAAAATAATGGCAGCCGAAATGGCATAAATTCCATTTTCTAAATGTATCAAATAAAAATAAAAATAGCTAAAGCATTTCAGACGTCCCAGCTTCGGAAAATCTCTAAGTAACGACGAAAACATTGAACGCATCTGCTTTTTATTACGTCCTACGTAATGATGGTCCTTCCAACGGACCGCCAATCATTCACCTCAAAACTATTTCCTCTCACGCACAAAGCTCGGAAATTATTATTATTAAATTTTTCTTAAGGCATCGTTTACGTTTACCACTTTCATCATTTACACAGTTCCACTGTTTATGCAGTTTCATCGCCTATGCAGTTTCATCGCTTATACAGTTTCATCGCTTATACAGTTTCATCGCGTATACAGTTTCATCACTTATACAGTTTCATCGCTTATGTAGTTCCATCGTTTTTACCGTGTCAGAAATTTGGTCTTTAGCCTATTTTGTAGAATATTCTTGAACTCGCTTGTGGAAGGTGTGTACCCATTGAATTGAAGTTGTGTACTCAATCAAGTTTCTCAGTGTTTCGAAATTGAGTTTTTTTAGTGACCTTAAAATCAAATCATAATAGTGATAAAAACCTTAATTTTCAAGATAATGTAAATCTACGTATGTATGTAGGTACCAGTGAAGGTGTACATGAGCTCTGTAGATTATTGAAGGCGAGTGTGCTATGTTAGCAACATTATTAAAATTTTCATTGTGTATAATCAAGGCATCGTTAAAGTGCAATTATTTTTCTTGGAAGGCCTGACTAGCTTAAACAATGCTTTGTAACTTCAATATTTGACATGCATTCCGCACTCCAGCTCTTGTTTCGGGACCTTGGAACTCAAAACTTCTTCTCCCTCTGTCTCCTCTGCTACCCGAACCTACTCTGATCCCACGCTTCTTCATCATTGTCTCAGTTAACAAATCTGCTTCTTTCCATTTTATTGTTACTGTGTTGAAGATTACAACGTCTTCAGAGGCCTGAAGTCTGTATTCACTCAGTGAAATGAATTGTACGTTCACGCAACGTCCGCTGAGATGAGACCGTCCAGTTTACTACATTTCTCCATCACTCAATACAATCACGTAACCCGCTTCACAACTTTCGCTGCGTGGGGCTGGTCTCCAAACTCATCAAAAACCCTCATCAATGAGGCGTGACGGAGGATCTGCTCTGGAAACGGTGGGACTCATGAGATCAGTCCCACGTTATGTGGACGTCATTTCCACGACTGAGCTCTTCGATCACGTATCCCTGGTGCGCGTTTTCAATGACTGAGGAGATCAGTTCCCAGCAGCAGGATGACTACCAGCATTCCTGAAGCTATAGTAGCATATATACCCTGCAGTATATTGATCGAACGGCATATACCGCATTTATATGCTCCTCTGTGCAGAAACTGTGCAGAATTTGCGAATATGTAATTACACCTCAGTTACTGGGCCACATGACTGCTTACCGAGTTGTTGAAGTAAGTAATAGTTGGTCAAGTTACTGAAGTTACTCTTTACCAAGGTAATGAGTACCAAGTTAGTGTATACCAAGTTACTGTATACCAAGTTAGTGTATACCAAGTTACTATGTACTAATTTACTGTATACCTAGTTAGTGTATACCAAGTTACTGTGTACCAAGGTAACGTGTACCAAGTTACTGTATACCAAGTTAGTGCATAGCAAGTTACTGTGTACCAAGTTATCATGTTCCAAATTTGTTAAGCAATTTGTAAACCTAATTTCTGTACATCAAGCTACTTTTTATACACCAAGCTTCATACTCGCTAAAGAAGTCATGCTGCAGTGTGGTTGCATTGTTTAATTGCAATTAAGTTTAATTGTAATTACGTCTGATTACAATTGCGTTTGATTGGAATTAATTTTGATTGCACTTAGTGAGAAAGTGAAAAGCCAATCCAGAAAGTGGTGGCTATTTGAACATAATTAAGAGTCCTCACATTATTCCTTTTTTATTTCTCTGATAAAGCAACGTGTGCTTAATTCTTTCTGGCACGGTAATGTTAGCAGAGGAACTGAAGACAGCGCAGTGTCCTTGTATTTTCAATTTCGCACGTACGAGAATCTTTTTCGTAAGTGAAATAATTCAGTCGACTTTTTCAAATGTAATGCAGGCCAAAGGTAATTTTTTGCGTCTGAGACACATGTGAGCGATTTAGTTGTCCCGCTAAAGCATTATTGCAGTTTGTATTTTCTAAAGAACATTTCATCGCGAGCGTTTCCACAAAGAGGAAGTGTGCATAAGCCACAAGTATAAAAATGCTACAACGAGACAGCTGCACGGACGAGTTTCGAAAAATAGCTAAAGGAAACGTAAATTAAAAAGAGGTCCACACTATCGTAGTTTTACTGGAAATTGAAGAAAAACTCACACACTTTACGTCCCTCAGGAAGCGCCATCAGTGAGTGTCCATCAGACCTGCACACCCGGAAGTGGTACAGGACGACCTGAAATCAAGTGACGACCTGAAGCCTCGTTTGGAAAGAAACGCGGTTGACCATGAGCCTACACTGTGGGGAATGCCGCAGGGAGTTCTGGTTCATTCAAGTGAATCAGGTCTGCAAAAAGTCGAGCTGAAAAATAAACATAGTTCTGATTTCGCTCTGCTCGGTGAGCGACGAATTGTTGCGTCCGGGATTAAAAAATGCCGTCTCTGGCATCGCGATTCTGAGCTCGCTAAAAATTATTGACTATCTAACCTAACATCTCACTGACTAGCACTAGTGTAAGGTTGACTAACACTGTAATTCTCATCAAACACACGAACTGGACAGGTTACAGGTTTGGTACTGTATGACGCCACTGAAGAAACGCTTCCCAAGTCTCTTCTAAAACGAGCAGGTCACTCAGCTCAGTTCGCTGATTTACCCTGAAATCTCAAGTATTTGGAGTAGTGAAAGCAGATTCAATGAACCACTCCGAAATTTTTTGCTTTCTTCCAATAATGACTAATCCTTCGCTGATCAAACTCTAATGAAAACGTCTGAATGGGTTTATGTGGTGTCCTGTTTATTTCTCAGAAAATATTAGCCAATTAAACCAATTGATTAAGTACAATTAAAGCCAAGAAATTATTGGCCAGTAACTCAGAAGAGTGTCTGTAGTTCTCAGACTCACGTTCTCAATACTCGTTCTGTTACCGTCAGAATAATGTTTTACCTCAGATCGTACGACCCTCCCAGTTCCTCCGGGCAACCGATGCACCGAATTTTCTGGCTCGCGTTTTTCATCTTATTTTTATTCGAATACAAATTCAAAGATTGCAAGTGTGATGCTGCATTATTATTTTATTGCATTCTAGAGATAACACAAACACAAGACCAGAAATTCGTTGTTCGAGACACGAAGTGACAGTTTCATGTAGTACATCCTGCAAGTAAGTACTACACTAAATAAGTATACACACACGCAGAAAATAGCTGCTAATGCACGTAAATCAAGCCCCCATCCTCATTCCAGACCTGTGATTTGGATGGATGACGATGCAAAAGATTAGGGAAGGCGGGCGGTAAAGTGACTTGATTCGCTCGAATTCCACCCTTGAGAACATCATCGGTGCTCCGCTAGGAGGAAGAGTGTTTGCCTGGTACATGTGAACTGTTTCCCACACTTCGATACGCAAATCCGTCTCTGATTTCCCTGTGCAGATTCTTCAGATTGTTGCCGTCCAGCGAACCATCGTGGAGGGTCATGGCGTAGACAACTGCAAGTGCGTAGTCTTCATGGTCCATTTCTTGCACGTTGACGTGTACATTGATCACTGACACATAGAACCATTTATTTATGCTTGACATTAAGTTAACATAGGCAGTTTGCGTGCATGCGGTACCTTCAAACAATGATTATAATACTATACTGTATTCTTAAGCTTCACAAGCAAATAATTACCTTTTTCAAGTCTAAAATATCATGACTATCACGATTAAAAGGCTAGTGAGCAGGAAACGGTTCAGTCAACCGTAACGTAACCTTGATGACTGAGGGAAGGTGTAACAGGGCGTGATACTTCGTATGACGTCACTAGCACGAGCTCGGTGGTCGCGCCGTAAAAGACTAAAGTATTCCATTAATTAACGGGGATGATTGGTCAGGCATGACCGCGTAGGAACTGCGGTCTGAATTTTTTTTTGTAGGTGAACTAAGTAGGTGGTATGAAATCGATCAAAAAGTTTCCTTTCACAGCATCAGTCGCCGTAGCGCAAGTGGTAGCATGCTTACTTCTTACTCAGTAGGTACCCGGTTCGATGCCTCGGGGCAAAGTTCTTCCCTCAGGAAAGGAGTATTAAAAATGACGTGTCTAAAAAGCATCACATCAGTCTGGCTTGGGGCGTGGTGCTCGACCTGATTCCAATGGTTTCCTATGTGTTTTGTTCAAGCGAACAACTCTTAGCGTTAAGGACAAGGAAATGAGGTACAAGCCTGGGTTGGATTGCAACAACGTTCCCAATACTGCGTCCTACTTAACCCCACTTTCGGTTACGGTGAGCGGATATAAGCATAAATGCACAGGAATTTTGCAACATTGTTGCACTAAGTTGCCGGATGTGCTCAAATCAAGGCGAGAGGTATAGTTTTCGACTCAGCTATAACTAAACTTTGGCCATTGTGTTGACAGGATAAGAAAAGTGATTGATAGTTCAATAGATCTATTGTTAGTTTTTCGTTATTATTCGGTAAAAAAAATAAGTAGAATATGAGTAGAATATTTGCCAAGAGTCTACCGAAGGCTGAGTCTGCTGGTCCACTTCCAAATAACAATTACTCAGTCAGGTTCATTTCATTTAATTTGTAATTAGATGGGATCCTTAAAATCAAACCGGGAGGGCTGACGAAAAATAATTTATTCTGATTCATACCAGAAATTTTTAAGAAGTGTAAAATTTTAAACAATCCTACTATTTCATGTCGAAAATTATGTTATCACTAAAAATGAAAGTTTTTAAAAAAATGTTTTTTCATAAAATAAAGGCTGCCGGCATGATGTGACTTGTTTTTGAAATAGAGATTATTTTTTTTTAATCTGGTCCTTGTTTTTCTTCTTCTAGTTCTAGTTCATAGCAGAAATTCATTTGTCCCTCTGCCGAAACTTTTTAAATGATATACACTTATCAGTTCCCTTGAGAGGAAATGCTGTGAAAGAATCGAGTGAAAATCCATATCCTCTGAAAATAAAGTGACAACTCGCTTCAAAAAAATCACTTCGTTAAACAGTGTTTCACAAGACGGCAATCAAGTCAAGAACATTCTAATTTTTGCTCTAAACCTGATTGCTACTTTGTAAAATGGTACTCTTCGTCTCGATTATCTCGGATGTACTAAAATCATTTCACTAACGGTCCACAAATTTAAAATTTAAATATTTATCTCAGTAGAATCTCAGTCATCACTGCCATTCACATATAATATAAAATTCTTTTAAATGAGTCTTCCATTCTCATTTGTTCAAGACATACATAACTTTCAATTTTAGATGAGTCAAACAGTACGAATATGATTTTAAATCAAAAAAGCACACTATGAAACACGTGTACTTTGAGTCATTATTTTTAAATTACATGATTTGGAACCAAAAGGTCGCATGACAATGTTTGCAGGGTCAGGCAAAATGATCCGACACATTTGTAGGTTTAATAAAATGCAAATGAAGTAAAGAAACAAAGAAGTGTTTTTATTTTTGAAAGTACATATAATGCCATTTGTTTCATTATGTTTTAAAAATTAAATCAGTCAAATAGGATCCATTATTGTTCACACACTGTCGAAGGCGTTCACGAAAGTTGTCTATAACTCGGCGGGTCATTTCATGTTGAATGACAGTAATTTCTTGACGAATTGCATCTTTAAGTTGTTCAATAGAAATAAAACAAAATGGCATTAGATGAAAAAAACTATTATGTGTATTTTTCGAAGAAAAAACTTTTTTATTTCTTTACTTTATTTGCGTTTTATTTAACTTACAAACGTGTCAGATCATTTTGCCTGACCCTGGACAATATTAGCAAGGTAATTTAAATATTTTAAAAGTTTTAGCAAGAGAGCCTTTGCCAGTCTCGCACTGCCAATTTATAAAAAAATCTGAAAACAACGTGACTGCCTACGAAGTATTTCCAGACAACGAGTTCGGTCAACGGCGGTGAAGGGCCACGCCTCGTGGATATAGAAGTGAAGAAAACATTCTTGTTCTCTCCTTGTCGGAAGAAATCAGGGAACCGTCACGCAGGCGTCCCAGTTCAGCACGCCATCCGGCCGTACGCCACTCGTTCCCTCGTTCCCGCGATGGTTGTTTTCCCACTTTTTTGTTATTGACGGGCACCGTGGTAAAATTCCGGGCAAGTATTTAAATGGGGTTACCACGCATTTTCACGGGATAGGACGAGGTCTGGGAACACTTGATGAAGTCGCAAGAATCAGCAAAGCGTCGTGAAAGTTCCCTAAGGAAATAATTTGAGTGCTGGTGTCAGGAGGAATTAAAAAGAAAGGCTTCAAACCTAAGCCTTTCAAGCGCCTGAGAAGTAACCTAAGAGGATACGAGACGACTGCTTCCACCCGCGCTATCAACCGCACACGAATGTACAGCTCATAAATTGAGAATATTATTCAATTTTTGTTTTTTTAAACTTGGAAACAACATGCCATTGATCTATCATCAGATTTGTTTTTCTAGTGCGTCTCTCACTAATAGTACACAAGCGTGATGAAAGCTCTCACAGCAAGAAAATAAACGGAAAATCATTATCATTCCATGAAGGTTGAGACACTGATACGGAGTGAGTTAAAATACATTTTACTTACGTTCGATTGCGACTGAGTTCTACAAATAATTCTTCACCTTAGACCGTTAAATTCAAAGACCGTTAATGTCAATGTGAACATGGCTGTCGGGCAAGCAGGGCACGCACGTATATGCATGCACACATGCACTCTCCTTATGAACGATTTCGGTCGATTTCTCTTTGAGCCAATGCATGATTGGCAGTTCATAACAGAGAATCTGAGTTGATTACGGACGATCATTGTACTTTGGCCGTCCATATATCGCCGCTTATCGTTGGGGTATAAGGGAATAACAAAGACGCTGGAGAGGAGAGCGTGCGCTCCGTGACCTCCTGGTCCTGCACCAAGCCGCCCCCAACAAAGCTATTGAACCTCAAAACCATTCCACACACCCATCGTAGTGAACATTTAACCAAATGCCCACTCTAATTTTAGAAGTGTAACTCCAGTAAATCTTCAGACTTCTCGCATTACGGAATGCGAAAAGGAAAGTGGAATGTCTGCAGCTCTCAAAATGGAAAAATTTTGTTTCAATGAAAGTGCCGAAGCTTCTATGAGCGGCTCCTCCTTAGAGCGTTCGATCGATTCTAGCAATCAACCACTTTATCTTCTTTTTTGCTTTTTATAATACGCAGAACTTGCTTCGTATGACACAAATATTTTTCATATTATTTGATGTTTGCTCTAGTTGATACCGCTGCATCCAGAGGATGACTGTAGAGCAGATGTTTCCTGGAACAGATCTAAAGCTCGATGAGGGGGACGACAAAGAAGTTTTTTTGGAACCGATCCAGCGCTCTATGCGAGGACGACTGCAGAGCTGTGTTAGCTGAACTGATCTAGCGCTTTATGCGGGGGACGACAATAGAGCTGTGTTTGGAAGAACCGATCTAACGCTCTAAGCGAGGAACGACTGTAGAGCTGTGTTTGATGGAACTAATCTAACGCTCTATACAGAGGCGACTGCAGAACGGTTGTTTACTGGATCCGATCTGACGCTCTATGCTGGGGAACACTAGAAAACACTTGTTTACTGGAACCGGTCTGTACAGCTCAGTGCTGAGGATGACTGACGAGCTATGTGTGCTGGAACCGATCTAGTGCTATGTGCAGGAATGACTGCAATTTGTTCCTCGTGACCCACGTTATCCTGTGTATTGGCCTTCTTTCACAACGAAACGAAAGTAAGATAAATAAGGGAAATATAATTCTACTGTAAAGATCACAGTCACTGAAATTTGTACTGGGAGCGGTGTCTCGCAACTAAAAAAATGTTAAATGTACGTCTCCCTCAAACCTTGGATATCAGGCCCCAATTTTCGGAGTGGCCCCAACCACACCAGCGAGCGCCGCTTGTCTCGCGGCACACAGAAATTCGTCAATTGTAAAATTTATGATTTACTCGATGCATTTCAAAAACATAGTTTAATTTTGTATCATGTATTGCAAACGACGACGTCGCGAGTTATTGACCATCTCATTGAAAAACTTATCCTCGGCGCTGCTGACTGGTTGAATTACTTCAATAAACTCACTCGAAGCTCACGTGATACTCGATGTCAGTCTCCTTCGACCCGGACATACGACGTGAGTGAACCTCAAGTCCTGCATTTAGTTTTTTGGAAAACTGCCCGTGCCTCAGGCCATGGCCCAAACTGCCCGTGCCTCAGGCCATGGCCCAAACTGCCCGTGCCTCAGCGCCATGGCACAAACTGCCCGTGCCTCAGCGCCATGGCCCAAAAGTGTCACGTTTTATAGAGGATGAAAATGAATAATTTTTAATAATACCGCAAGGTGAAGAATTTCAAATTTTATTTCATTCTCAAGCTTATGAAAAAAATATCACTTCAGGTAGTCCGCAAGATTCCAAGTAGGCTGTATTATACATATCATACAGGCTGGATGATTTCATGCAGGCTGTACCATTTCATACAGGGAGTATCATTTTGTACTGCTGTATCATTTCATGCAGGCAGTACAATTTCATGCATGCAATATTATTTCAAAGAGCCGATATCATTTCATACAGACTGCATTATTTTATACAGGCTGCATCATTTCATACAGGCTGCATCATTTCATACAAGCTGCATCATTTCATACAGGCTGTATCATTTCATACAGACTGTATAATTTCATACAGGCTGCATCATTTCATACAGGCTGCATCATTTCAATAAGGCTGTATCATTTCATACGGGCTGCATCATTTCATACAGGCTGTATCATTTCATACAGGGTGTATCATTTCATACAGGCTGTATCATTTCATACACGCTGTATCATTTCACTCTGGCAATATAATTTCTTTTCGTACAGACAAATGAGGGGAGAAATGGTGTCGACTTTTAAGAAGTGTATTCCTCAAATACATCCGTGCATCCATTTCAGAAGTGACAGGAACAATTGTTCATCCATTTCAGAAGTGACTGGAACAATAGTTCATCCATCCGTGCATCCATTTCAGAAGTGACAGGAACAATAGTTCATCCATTTCAGAAGTGACAGGAAAAATAGTTCATCCATTTCAGAAGTGACAGGAACAATAGTTCATACTTTAAAAGAAGGGCAATACACAGTGGTACACAAATACAGCCGCGATCGCTGAATGCGACGACTCACTTTCGGAGTAGCGAGCTCCAACCATAACCACTCGTGAGGTGTGCACAGCACGAGGCTGCATCCAGCGGGACAGGTCAGCCGACTCAGCCCCTATCGAAGCCGTCCAATTCTTCAATTAGGGAATATTGTGGTCATGAACACCACGTTTTTACAAGTACAAATCTCAGCATTATTAATTCCGCCGTAGCGGAATTGCGGCCTGATCGCAACCCTGACATGTCGACAGGCACCGACTGTTCATCCGTGGGTGTAGGTCTGTGGTGAAAATATCTATTGCATGTTTGGGTTTGTGGGTATTATTTTCAATTTTCTTTTCCTACGAATTTTTTGGCCTCGTTTTTCTACGTAGTAATTACTCATGACTGTTCTAAGTATTATTTTTGTTTTCCAGAGTATTTTTGTTTGATATACCATACGATATTATCACATGTAAGGTGATAATATCGTATGGTATATCACCAACATTCTAGTGTAATAATGCCATGTGATAAAACCTCTATGACTGGTAGTATTATAATATTGTATGGATTGTCACCATCACACTACTTTTACAAACCCCTCACCATCACTATAGCTTAGTAATACCATACCTTATATCACAAGCACCACATTATATGAATACAATATGATGTATCATCATGATTCAAGGATAATTTTGGCTCGCATTTACTCTATTATGAATGCAAATTGTAATTTTACCAATGAAGAAAGTTCATCTCAAGCTCACGCCGCCAACAAGGCAGACGATTACTTTTCCACCACGCATTCGTGAGAGCGACGCTGCAAAAAATCCTCACCGTACATGCGACTTTTACAATACAAAATCGCCATACTTTCTATCCCAGTACCGTAAAATGCAAACGACTTTAAGCCCACTCATGAACAGCTGAACTCTCGTTCACGGGGCTAATAGGAGAGAGTATCCGTTGCCG
This sequence comes from Orchestia grillus, assembly GCA_014899125.1. Taxonomy (NCBI): domain Eukaryota; kingdom Metazoa; phylum Arthropoda; class Malacostraca; order Amphipoda; family Talitridae; genus Orchestia; species Orchestia grillus. The sequence goes on along the minus strand of VOMN01131861.1, from coordinate 18,098 downwards.
TGAATATCCTGCATGAGACTATTCTGCTCTTGCCTTCCGGACATTCTTGCCGATGGAATATGTGTTCAGACTAGCAAATTTCGATCGTAGCATCGAATATATATATCGGTTATCCTGTGGCATCAGTTCCCTGTCTAATTTTTACGCCGCCTCTTCGATAAATTTAAAAATAAAAGGTTATGAAATACTTGTTAATAGCTATTTATAATTATAGAAGCTCCAGGGAAAAAGTTGGACTGGTTAAACGGGGGGCTTGTCAGCATGCACATTCAGAGTGCCAGAGGCGCTGCGGTTGGCAGCGGATTGAAGTGTTTGATGCAAGGTGCAATTTTTACGTTCGGAGCGTGACGCAAGTAACGTACGTGAACTCTTCGGTGGCAGTTCTTTTATACGTGGAATGAAATAGCGCACAGCCTTAGGAAATACTTGGATCAACCGCCAGCCTAGGGAAATTGGTAGTCAGGTCACACACGCTTCCTAAGAACTGGGGTGCATTGCGAGAAAGTTACTGTGTAATTTAGGCTAAACTTTTTTGCCTCTGGAAACAGAATGCCTACAAATCGTATTGAAGGCACGTCAATAAGTGAGAAAAAAATGTATTGAAGGCACGTCAGTAAGGGAGAACAAATCGTATTGAAGGCACGTCAGTCAGTGAGAACAAATCGTATTGAAGGCACGTCAGTCAGTGAGAACAAATCGTATTGAAGGCACGTCAGTAAGTGAGAACAAATCGTATTGAAGCCGCGTCAGTAAGTGAGAACGGTCAGTCGGTTGTTGTGTGTAGAAGTTTGGCTTACTGACTTACTGTGTGTGTGTGGTGTGTGTCTTTGTGTGCGTGTCTATGTGTGTTGTGTGAGTATGTGTGTGAGTGCGTGTCCACCTGCGTGACGTAACTCTGTCAAGAGACCGTACATCTGTTGGTCGCATTTTGTTGGACGTCAATGACGGTTGACGAATATGTATGAATAAAACTTATTGGAAAGCAATTGTGACAAATGTTAATTAAGTTTTCTGTATTTGTTAAATTCGACGACTACAAATATTCCTAGCCTTATCTTGTAGTGAAAACATGAACAAATGGCTGAATTTTGCGATTAGTTTGGAACAAGAGATCATAAATCCCTATGATATCATAATTTTAAGATCATAATTCCCTATGATATCAACAATTCTAAGATCGAAATTCCCTATGATATCAGAATTCTAAGATAAAAATTCCCTATGATATCATAATTCTAAGATCAAAATTTCCTATAATATCATAACTCTAAGATTAAAATTCCCTATGACATCATGACTCTAAGATTAAAATTTCCTATGTTTGATTAAAAAAGTTTTTCCCCTTTGCCTTGAATCTTGATTTAGTAAATAATATACTAACACACTAGGTGGACTCCACAAGCTTAATGTATTTAACGTAATTCTTTAGGCTGCATAGTTTGAATTAACTTTCTTGAACTTCACTTATAGGCTGAAGTCTTTGAGCTGAATTTCTTGCGCATAATTTGTAGGTTGAAATCTTTAAGATGAAATTTTTGAAGTATTCTTTAGACCCCAAATTTCCTGCGCAGGGAAATCGGCTGCACATTTCGGGATGAATGAGAACAAAAATTCTTCTACCTCAAAGAACGAGTGCAACTTCCGTACTGGAAGCCTATAAAAAATGTGTCGAGCAGCGTTGGCAATAACTTGGCAGTGTAACTTCACTGATGAATAAACAAAGAATACATCTTCTTGTTCGCTCACGTGCATATCAGTATCTAGACATGAAGTTTTCTATACAAGTACGTGGGCGTCATGTGTGCAGGTGTCGTGTTTGCAGCCCGTGTGCGCAGCCCGTGTGCGCAACCCGTGTGTGTAACCCGTGTGTACAAGTGTGTGCAAGTGTGTGAGTGTAATTAGGAAGCAGACAATGCACCGAGCGCTTTGTTTTTTGAGTCTTTGTAGCTTTTTCCAATAGTTTCTTCATCCTGCACTTCAACTCACGGGAGGCAAGAGGGCAAGAAGTGGGGCAAATGAGTTAGGTGGGGATGAGGGGGTAGCGAAGTGGGGGTATGAAAATAATAAGTGAAGGGTATAAACTGACATAGCTGATACAGACGGTAAGGGTATAAACTAACATAGCTGGTACAGATGGTATGGGTATAAACTGACATAGCTGGTATAGACAGTAAGGGTATAAACTGACATAGCTGGTACGGACGGTAAAAGGTTAGTTCACCCTTTACGCCCTAGATTAGGTTTTTTGCATTGAATCAACCTTTTTGTCTGCTGTGGACCTGTTTCGATGAAATAAACATGAATTAGTTAACTTTAACAGGAGTTTTACGCAGCATCACGTTCGTTGTCAAAAACTCATAGCAGGAATTTGTGCCAGTTGAAGTAAAGTAAAAGTTAAATTTACACGTGACGTAAGAGTCAAATGAGAGCGCTGTTAGTATAAGAGCTGTGAACCTAAAATAAAAAGAGTAAACAATATAAATGCTTTGGGTATCGACCAAAATGGGCGCCAGGTTTTAATTGACACAGTTTAGAAAAAAGTAACAATTTAATGCAAGTATTTCACTTCCTGGCAGCTTGGCCGGCACGATGCTCGACTGCAGTCCGAGTGGTGGCGAGCTCGTGTCCGGCTGCCCCTAGGCTTCCCACCCTCCCCGCGGCCTAAAACCGTACCAGTTGACGCTGGGGGTCAGCCAGTGACGTACGATCATCGCGTCCAGTTCCTACTTATAATGAAAATAATAAACAAAAAATTACAAACAAGCTTTCATCCTATGCTTCATAGAGGGTGAGGCAGTCGCCTGTGCCTTAATGCTGTAGAAACAGGGTTCAGTACCCGCCCCAATGGCCTTTATGTTTGTGACTACGGAGGAGGGAACTTTTCTTCTTTACTATTTGTTTTACATTTACGTGAAAAACTGTACAATCGCAGTACATACGTATATTTAATCCAAATTATCTAGCACTTTTATTTTAAATATCTGTACTAATGAACATTTTCTTATTCACGAAAAATATATATCATTAGCTACCAAGCGGAAGTAGAATTCGGTATACTCCATGATACAAATAGGAACTCTGCATAATGCGCAAGCTTTGCATTTAAATGCGTACTTATACAAACGCTGCCATTTATTAAGTAAAACGAGCAGTGTTCAAATATGTACTAACAAACAACAGCAACAGTTTGTTGCATTCAGTATACGATTTTAAGTTTAAGACTAATATTGGTGACTAACTGGAATAAAACCGTGATTGTCACTCGAAATAAGTAATTTTATAGGAGTATACATACGTTCATGAGCGTCGACCTATGTGGATATATACTCAAATATGTGAATGCATGTAGTGTCTTACCTAAATTGCTAAATTCATATGTTTTACCCGATTATTTAATTTTAACAAATTCATTCAGTTCTTATAACTTCCATACATGAGTGTAACCTCAATCCTTTATGGTTATTAATCATTGATGTACTGTAAATTGAATGCCTTCATTTCTATATAGGTTGCCCTAGAAGCCTTGTAGCTTATTCGGGCCCACATGCGATGTATATATCCTGATCCCGGTTCTTCGTCATTTCTCATTTGATTGTAACATGTATCTGATGTAAATTAATTGTGGTAAATAAATGAAACAGCTTATTCAGTGTACTTAGTCGTACACTCTTGCTGCCAAACACTTATAACAAATTTTATATTCCGTTTCAGCAACCCCAAACTTAAGCATTTCAATGTAGATATGAGTATTCAGTTACATCCAACATACGTACTTCTGTATGGAAATAGGTGTTTAGTTACCCCTAAGATACGTACGTTGGTGTATCAATGAATGTTCAGTTACCCCTGGCATGTACCCTTCAGTGTAGACATGGGTATTCAGTTACCCCTATCATGCGAACAACAGTGTAGACATGAGTGTTCAGTTACCCCTGTCATGAACACTTCAGTGTAGAATTGGATATTGGATGAACCTTGAAGAGACGACGAGCACTTCACTTCCTGTCGCTACCTGTCGTTGCCACCCGCTACTGCTCTCCCCCGGGCATCCCCGCTACCTTCATCTCCATCGCAGTGATCTAATTGGAAGAGTAATGAACACGACGTGCTGAGCTGCTGCTTCTCCATGCCGGTCCAAAAAAGTCGTCCAGAAGTCACGTCCTTTCAAAACGGCATCTCGCATTGGCTTGATGAGCTACTTCTTCCAGTTTGTTCTTTGGAAGGTCATTTCTTCTAGGTCATCTCACAAGAAATTCTCTTCAGAGACGGAAAAACCTTCTCCCAAGGATATATGCACAAGCGTTTTTTTCTGGTGCTGGAGAGTAATATAAAGATAAATTTTCTGCATGAATTTCTTTTTGTTTGTTGTAGAGATTAATTTAATCGCTGTCCAACTTCTAATATTGAAATTCATTGCCGGTTAGTATTTATCTTGCACTGTCATTGTCGTGGAGAGAGAACGGAACGCTTCATTTTTTATCAATGGAGAGTTGTCACAATCTATATAAAAATTTAAAAATGAGAGTGTTACCCTTTAAGTTCTTGCAGTACTTAGTAAAAAAGTATATAGGGATAAAGGAGAGTTTCAAAATTTAAAAGTTAGAAATTAAAATTGAAGAGTTCAGATTTAAGCGAAGGGTTTTTACATCATAAATTAAAACCAATTAAGAAATTCAAATATTAATTCATGATTTTAGATTCAGTAATTTAAAATTCAGGAATTACATAAACTGAGAGAGATTCACCATATGCAAAATTTAACACGTAGCTCGACCTTCAAAGTTACAGTTGCTTAAAACTTTTAACACGTGGATTTAAATTCTCCACACAGGTAAAATTACATGCCGACTAATATCTCTACTGTGAATTTAAAAATGAAGGATTTTGGTTTCACAAATTTGGTTACTCTATTGATTTTCTTTCTAATCAGAACTAGCTTATTCGATAGATGAACACAAATTTGAACAAACTCGAAAACTTGTATTTATACATGATAGTGCATCGGTTACATTAGGTTAGGTTAGATGATCGCGTGTACCGTTTATGACCCGCTTCGGAGTCAACGTATTAAGAAAGATTTTCAGAAGCATCTGAGGTCTGTGTAGCCGCTGAACGAAGCTATCAAAGTGCATCCGTAGATTAAGTCAGAGCTTCTAAAGTAATTTTTACAGTTATTTCGATCGCTGGTTCCCGAAACATTCATACTAGGGTTGTGGTAGAATACAATCCAAGTAAACGGCTAGGTATGAGGTGATTTCCTGCCTCATTTTGGCGTGATTTGAAAAGGAATAAGGGCATTGTTTCGCGAATTTGTTCTCTTGCTTAAGTGAACGCTTAGTGCGTTACCAGTTAGTTGGAGTGAAGCTCATGGAAACAAGACGGTGGTTCTGAAGGAAACTTTCTCACGTAAAAAGAAACATACCTCCGATGTCTGTTATTTTAATGAATAAGTCAATTTCTAACATGAAATTAGATTCATACTTCACATAAAATGCGTGGCAACGGCCGTGAACGATTTGGAAGACGCTGAAAATAACAAAGCCATCAGGATGTACGAAATGGTGGCAAGGATGACATGACAAACGCTGCATTTCCGCGCTAGGGCTTCAACTGTGGGCGTACCAAGGAGCTAATGGAGGAAATAAGGGGTAATGCCGAGTAATATGGGATCGTGTCACTCGAGTATGGAAAATTGAATGGAATTGGCGATGATACCGCGTAATTAAAAGTGATACTCGGTAGGTGTGAATTATGTCGGATGAGTAGGGATAATATCAAAAAAATACATAATATCAAATAAGCAGAGATAATGTTGGATAAATATATAATATCAACTATGCAGAGATAAGTAAAAACAATATCAGATAAGTAGTGATAAAATTGGTTAACCGAGATAAAGTAGGGTAAATAATGATTTTATCATGTAAAAAGGGATAATATCAGGTAAATAGGAATCATATAAGGTAAATAGGGATCATATAAGGTATATATGGATTATATAAGCTAAATACTGGATATATCTGGAATTTGGAATAGCATTTGGAAAATAGAAATTACATCAACCAAGTAAGAAGAATATCTGGTAAATGAGGGTAAAATCAGGAAAATGGGGATAAAATCAAGTAAATATGAATAATATCTGGTAAAGAGGGATTATATCTCCTAAGTAGGGACTACATAAGTAACTTGTGATAAAATCAGGTGAGTGGAGAGAATTTTTCAGGTAAATAGAATTGAGTAGGGTAATAGAAACGAGCCAGGTGGCCCATGCCTGGGTTTTTGTCCAAGTCCTGCGCCGTCAAACACCAATCACGCACAGGCAACCGATTTGGCGAAGAATAGGAGGGCAAGACAGATCAAAGATCAGGTAGTGTAACTATCACCAGAGTTCCGTGACCACTATCACCGCCACTAACATCACCCTAGGAAATTTGTGCTAACGTTCTGGTATGGGGTCTGCCAAAAACTTCGTTGAGGCTTTTGTTTAAACCATATTCTTTTATACTTATTGTTTCATTCATGGCCTAACTTGTCTTATGAATAAGTAAATAAATAAGGAAATCAGTCAGTAGTAGATGCATAAATGATTTAATGAATATATATATGCGTAAATATATAAACACGAGCATATGTATCTCATTTCCTTATTAGTTAAACATGTTTTTCTATGAAATGCGCAGCAAACTTCTCACATGAGCACACGCGCACATCGCTTGAGTAAAACACTAGCAGCATCACGATATTTGAGTCGCATCAAAACCATCAACACTACCAGGTCAGACTGGCATGTATATCGTCATTGTGATACAATACACAGTTGCTGAAGAAGCCATTCGTTATCGCACACTTTGCTACCCGTTTTGACATTGAATTCACGCCATGAAACTGCTACCGAGTGAACACCTTGTCTCTTTAGTACAACCATACTTTTCTCTGTGTTACTCCCACTACGTTAGAGCGTGCAGCTCCCCTTTAGAATGCTGTCTGGAGGAACAAAGGGCTCGTTACCTTTCAGCTATAAGAACTACCTCTAACTGCTACTTCTTATTAAGAACTTTTGTTTCGTGGGAATTGCCGAGCTTGCAATCTTTGTCATTCCAGGCTGAACAAATGGCAATCAGGTTCAATAAAATTCGACGTTTCTCATCCATTCCAACGAAATGTTACTCGCGATCTCTTGCAATTTTCGAACTTGCGGTTTGGGTATGGAAGGGTTTTAGGCAGGGCGTGTGTAGGTGTTTGTGTATGATTTCATGTGGGCTTACAGGTGTGCTTGTGTGAAGCTTCAGGGTGTGCCGGGCTTTTCAGATGTGCGTGGGTGAAGGCTCGTACTCGAAAACACGTAAAATTTTCATTGCATCGAGCAGTGTTTCCTGAAAATGTGTTATAAATAGCAGAGATCATTTTTCAAAAATAAATTTAAGAATTGACGTAAGCGTATTTTACTTCTTAACTTATACGGATTTTTAGATATAACCTAATTGTGCAATACTTTTTATTGTGTCAATTCAATGATTTACAGGCTCTTGGTAAGTATGGCACTAATTCCGAAATGCTTCTGAACTTACTGCATTGTATGACGATTGTAAGATGATTAAAGAATGGAGGCGTCCGACGATTTGAGGTACAAACAAAGTGAAACGATGGATAAATAAAGACCACGAACACGTTAAAACTGAGCACAAGTGAAAATGATGCGCAAATTACTTTAAAAAGGAGACGGTAGAATGTAAACACAAAACACACACGCGTGAATAAGAATGAGAACTGTGCCTATTACTAGGTGCTTTATAGAATACGACTCTTTGCGCGTCGTGGATGTCATAATACAAACTTCGCTCGTCGTAGATGTCATTATACAAACTTCGCTCGTCGTAGATATCATTATACAAACTTCGCGTGTCGTAGATGTCAGTATACAAACTTCGCTTGTCGTAGATGTCATTATACAAACTTCTCGCGTCGTAGATGTCAATATACAAATTAGTGGAGATGCCGAACTTGAAAATCTGTCCTACCTTTGTATCTGGTAATTTGTGATATAAAACATGTTCCAACGCAGAAATCTGGATTCAGGTTTGGTCGTCATAATGGTGAACGTACGCTGGACAAGAAATGCACTTGAATTTTGGAATAAGGATTTGAAGCATTTTATAGACAAAGTTGAAGAATGAATGGTGAAACATATCATTAACTAGATGTACGCATTTACGGCTCTGATGAAAATTTACGCAAACGTTTATGAATGCTCAGAAATGACGGGAATATTTTTGAAATTTCAAATAATTCTTTCAAAACCGCACCAGACCAAGATTGATCGAGATCGACAAACGCTTTAAATAACTCACACAACACAACGACTACCATATGATGGAATGAGTAAAGAACAAGTACTAAAAGCTTTGAATAAAGCAACAACGTATCTCTATAATTGCACTTTTAACGTCATTATCAGTTCAGACAGATTCGTAGGCATCTTTGCTCCTTCTGCCGCACGTTAAACAGAACTAAATACAACTTTTAGAACCAGAAAACGTTTACTAGTCATTCTTGACGTATGTACCTATGTATTTATGCATCTACGTAGCACATGGCTGTTTTATACGAAATACGATTTGCGTACGAAACTGTAGTTCCAGGTATTCAAAATACATCCTCCCGACGCAAGACACCATTCTTCGAACTCCTGGAACTAAAAATTTTGCAATGAAATGAAATTGTACGCAAAACAAATGCGACATGCCGGTTGGCATCACTTTGAACATTTATTACATAACAACTGCTACAGCTATAAAAATCCGTACATTAGAAACGAAAGAATCTTGAAGTTCATCTTCCATCGATGATGTGCATTGGAAGCATATTTTGTAATCGAAATCTACACAATTATCATGTCCTAAACATGGCATAGTACAGCAGAGACCAACGAGCAAACCTAGTGGAAAGTTATTTCTCTCGCAATGGATCGTTAGTTGAAGTTTAGATGGACTTTGCACGAACATTTAATCAACAAAGGAAATCCAACCATTGCATTATTGCAATGATTTCAAGATTCAGAAATTTTGGCACAACAGCAGACAAAGAACACTCCGGCAGACCGAGATCGGTACGAAATGAATGTCTAATTCAACGTGTTTCATCGTTTGTTGCAGCAGATTTAAAAACGTCGACTAGGCAGCGCTTCAGTCAACTAGAAATTTCATAAAGATCGTTGCAACGCATCCTACAAAAGATTTGAAACTGTTTCCATGTATAATTCAAGTAACACAATTTTACAGTTTGCAGACCATCAAAAAAGAAAAGACTTACAAGTGCATTTCTATAACGAACGAATGATGAAACTTTTACCTCACAACTAATCATGTCTGTTGAGGCCCATTCCCATATCAGTGGGCATTTCATATACGAAACTGCCGATTCTGGAGTGATGAAAACCCCAGGATAATTCATGAGCAGCCACTTCATGCACAACGTTACCGTCTGGTGTGGCATGAGTGTAAAAATCATTAGTTCATACTTTATCGAGGATGTTCACAGTGATTCTGTAGTTCATATTGTAGTTGTCTTCGTGACAGTGAAAGGTGACATCTACAGACAAATGATAAAGGAATATTTATTGCACGACAGGAAGATTTGGACAGGCAAAATTTGGAGTTCCAACAAGATGGGGCGGGACCACACACAGCAAGAGAAACCATCGCAATAATAAGAGCTGCCTTCCCTGGTTGTTCAATTTCATGTGTTTGTGACGTTCCATGGGCACTACGGTCTCTTAATTTAACGTCTGCTGATTTTTTCCTATGGAAAGACCTTAAAGGAAAGGCTTACATCAATATGCCTGATACTCTCCCTGAATTAAGAAATAATTTCAGAAATTTTGGAAAAAGTCATGAGAATACCGTACGTAGAATACACTTATGTTCAAATAATAGTGGAAAACATTTAATGAATATCATATTTAAATATTAAAGCTTCAAAGTTCTGTCTTTCATTTCGCAGGTAACCTATTTTTATAGCCGTACTAGCTGTCGTGTAATGAATTTTAAAAACAGTGAAGTGACTTTTGCTCCGCCCTGTACCTGCACACATCCGGGATGAGCGGTACACCCGAAATTTTCTTCAGTTTAGTTTCAACACGATCAACTTTTCGTACAAATTATTATTTTCGGGAAAACTGTTCCCCCAAAGCTTTGAAATGAACCTAAACTTCGTCTTTTGTTTTAAATTAGTCTACAGATTTTGAACAGTTCTGATGCGTTTTTTTTGCGCTGTTTCGAAATTTTCATTACATCTAATCGTACGATGAGCTTCACGGTCGATGCCGCCTAATGAAAGAGGGCCCTAAAAGTTCCTTCAATTTGTTCCAGAGGATGAGGGAATTCCCTGTGATTTATTCAAACGAGTTTTACTTTTTCAAGTCAAGGACGACATTTCGACGCCTCTGTATTGTGCAAAAAGATTAAAATTTGTCTTTTGTTTCTTTGCTACACTCGCTGAACTCGATGAAAATTTCAAATTTAATCACTGAAGCATGGCACCATCACAAAAAATTTCAAGTACACACAGCTTCATAGAGCTGGAATAAACGCACCCATAAATCCAGCGGAAAATTTTCAGAGCGTTACGAGCAAAAAATTCCCATTTTCTGGGTAGTTCTCTGACTCATGATTAGCGTTTCACTTCGCTCGTGCAAGTCATCGGAAAGCTTCGGTGTGGGTTTTTGCTTGCTTTTAAAATCAAGAATATGAAGGTCTTTTTCTGGTTCGTACTTGTGTAAGCCACTCAAGTCTTTGCTCAGTCCCACGGTCGAGACAGAGCTGCTGGCGGGTCCTAACTAATGAGAAAACTGACGCGAAAAATGAAGGAAAAAATGAAAGAGTAAAAGGAAGACAGAGAGTTTCGTCATGTACACGCAGGGCTCAGATGAGGGCGCAATTAGCTTTTGCTTTTGTTTAGCTTTTGCAATGTACACACAGACACCGAAATTTCTCAAGGTATTGTTCACCCTCACGAACAGTCATGTGGAGCAGTTAGCGTCGGAAATACATCTCTCACAACCGTGAAGTGGTCTGCTAACTATTATTTACTGATGGGACTACTTCTTTCGTCTAAACGTAGGTAAGACATTTCATTCCACATGCTGACACTTCGGCTATTATTGATTTTTTAATTATATTTTCACTGCATGTATACTATTTAAACTACAAATACACATATACGAGTCTATTTGGGGAAGCCCAAAAGATGTTACCAATTTGGTGACACCGATCACTCGAAAATTCATTCGCTCAATTTCGATGTCAACTGATATCTTAACTACGGATCACAAGTGGGCCTATTAAAGTGAATTTGACAACTCAGCTCTCGTCCATGTCATTTAATTCATCTTTGATTAATCAATGTCACAAAATTATAATTTTTTAGCTCCCACTGTACTTATACGAGTACATAGCCCCTATTGCTATGCCTTATCTGCCTCATCTGGACCCCCGCACCAGTCACAGTTAATTAAAAGGTCTAACGGTCATACACCATCAATCATAAAGTATATGTATAAAAATTTAATATCAATATTCACTTTGCAACTCTGCTGAAAACGTTTTTCCCCTTCCCTATATTTCACAGGGCATTTATCTAGTCAATTTTTCTTAAAAGTAAACGGAAATAAAATTATATATTGCCGTAAATTTCTGTTTCAAAATTCAGTTCGACAATTGGACCCAACACACTGGCAATCAGCAAAATTCAAAAATTCCGTAAGAGTAAATGAGAGTATGAGATGATTTAATCTGCAATGAAATTCAAAGCAAGTATACTATTGCACTAAGAATGTAATGCACTATACTATGGAGAGTATATGTTTAGTTTATTCTGGCCTTGAGTGAGTTATGTGCGCTTAACTGTGTGTTGTATAAACAGATGCTGCAAGTAAAAACAGGTTAACCTGCACATGTGCAGGACTAGAGTTTTAGGAATGTATGTTAGAGAGGTCAAGAATGTGAGTCAGAGTATCAAGAATGTGGGTCAGAGTATCAGGAATGTGGGTAAGATCATCAAGAATGCGGGCCGGAGTATCAGGAATGTGGGTCAGAGTATCAGGAATGTGGGTAAGAGTATCAAGAATGTGGGTCAGAGTATCCGGAATATGGGTCAGAGTATCAGGAATGGAGGTCAGAGTATCAAGAATGTGGGTCAAAGTATCAGGAATGTGGGTCAGAGTAACAGGAATGTGGGTCAGAATATCAGGAATGTGGGCCAGAGTTTTAGAAATGTAGGTTTGAGTATCTAGAATGTGAGTTTGGGTTATCAAAAGTGTGGGTTAAAGGGACTTGAATATAGGTTTGCGCATTAGAAATGTGGGTTGGAATATCATAAATATATATGAGCATATCGAAAATATCAGAAACAATATTAAGAACATTTGGTAAACCAATAGGATTAATGCATCCGAGTTAATAGGAATATGGGTAGAAATATTAAGGCTAGGATTTATTAGAGAAGATTAGATGGGTCGGGACATTAGCAATATGAGATAGAGCATGATCAAATATAAGTAAAAATATTAGGTATTGGGTTTGAGCTCCATGATGAAGTTCTAAATATGAAGCTTGGGATGGAGTTGGAGGTGGAGATGAACCTGGAAATGGAACTGGGAGTTAGAGATGGTGATGGAGCTAGGGAAAGATATGGAGATGAAACTGGGGTTCGAGATGAAGCTGGACATGGAAATGGGGAAGGAGATGGAGATGAAGCTAAAGATTGAGATGGAGCTGAAAATTAAACTGAAAATACTATTGGGGTTGGAGAGTGAGATGGAACTGGAAGTGGAGCTGGCGATGGAGATGGTGCTAGATTGGAAACTAGTGATAGAGCTGGGAAATTGAGTTATTGCTTAGGATATTCATATGAAGGTTTGAGTAAAAGTTATTATTGGAGTTAGGCTCAGAAAATGAAGAGACTTTTGCCTAAACAACCTTGTTCAACTTCACGATCATCACCTGACTGGTGAAGGACTTATTTACCACGAGTTTTCCATTACGTTCACCATGAGAATAATCCTACCATTATCATCATTAACGAAAAAATTCCCCTAACCTTGACAGAGAAAACTGAGAAGGGCTTACCAATCGTTGTAATGAGCCTCTGCTTCCTGTATTTAGCGTTAGGACCACGAAGGCCCGCAGTTAAGGTTAATTAACCGTAGATCAATTTAGAAATACCTGTTCACTGACGTGCAGTTCTTAAACGATTAACAAGTTGCAAATGTAATGATAACAATAAACATGGACGCAAATCTATTTGCATCGTAAAGATTTTTGTACTCCTGGCTTGAGTAGGCATACCAAGTACTTCTCTGTAAAGCTATGCCGTAAATGTATCAAGTACTTCTCTATAAAGCTATACCGTAAATGTACCAAGTACTTCTCTATAAGGCTATAAAGTACATGTACCAAGTACTTCTCTATAAGGTTGTGTCGTAAATGTACCAAGTACTTCTTTATAAGGCTATAAAGTAAATGTACCAAGTACTTCTCTATAAGGTTGTGTCGTAAATGTACCAAGTACTTCTTTATAAGGCTATACCGTAAATACATCAAGTACTTCTTTATAAGGCTATGCCGTAAATGTACCAAGTACTTCTCTATAAAGCTATGCCATGGATATACTAAATACCTCTCCATAAAGCTATGCCCTTTTTTCTTCTTTCTCTCCTGATTACTCTCGGAAGAGCACTTGCATTCGCCTATATATACTTAATTATTATGTTCAATTTTTCTCTTCTTTAAACTACGTTACTGATCGAGAAGTTAAACATGTATGTACAGTTTTCCTAATCAAGCGTTCACACACTTGATGCACACGCAAAATTATGAGGAATTGGGACTGATAAAATGAATACTAACATGGGTGAGAAAGTTAAAAATGAATTTCTAGTTCATGGAGTATTTATTTATACAAAGACTGTTCACTAAAAATGAGAGCATAGACTTTATATTTTCTCGGGTTGATTAAATATTCATGTTGGTAACATGTCATTCAATCACGTTTATCTGACAATTCTATTTATCAAAGTTAAGCTGCGTTTGGGACGCTCGTTTCGTTGAGGTATTGCATCATTGATGTCTACTATTGACGAATACATCATGAATGCACCCTGTATAATAATACTAGCATTTAAGATGACATTATGAAAGCTAATTTCAGTGTACCATGTCATCATAATTGTTTCTATTAATTAGCATATGCTTTGCAATGTTTTCTATCGCAGAATTTCGACAAGGTTGAAACACTTGGTCACCTTGGATACCTTGGAAAGCTTCAGGCCTTCACGCCCTGGCCACACTGGAGTGCCGCCGTTTGGCACCCGCACTTAGTGAACAAAACCGTACTTGTGCGTCAGAGGCAAGTGCTAAGATTTTTTATAGCTAAATGGAAATGAGTTGTAAGTGACAAAGCTCCTCACGACGTACAGACGTACATGTGGCAGTGAACACGTCAATTAGCAGCTACAGCTCCGGACAGATAACTCTGTCTTTCCCGGTAAAAAATGAATGACACTGATTTACACTGTGGCCTATTAAGCTAACTTTAATTGATCAACTTACGAATAGATACGCCATGGACAATCCCTTGCAGCTAATGAGCAATCTCGCTGAGTCTCAAAATTCAATGTTGACAGAGAACGTCAAACGTATAACCTCGAGCGTCCAGAGCACGATCTGTTACAACGTTGCATCTTAACGTCCGATGTAAGAAATCTTTTCGAACAAAGGTTGTAATCTTAGATTGTATCTGCGGCCATACCATCGTTAATTGCTTATTAAAGACTGACTCCTGCGGTGAAGAAACAAAGGAAAGCAACTCGTGCAGGAAGAAAGATAACGATTTATGGTCCGAATTTATTAGAACAGTTGCTTCAAGAAGTGATTATCTACCTCGGAGATCCTCGACCATCAAATCTTGTTGACATTTTTTTCAGTTCGTGCTGAGACTCATAATACTTCTAGTTAGCTAACTTGCTACATTCTGGGTTTAGATTCGCGATAATTTTATTTTGGATTCTACTTTTACTTAGCGTAGTCGATTCTGGATTTTACCTGGATTCTAGTTCGTTCATGTTTTTGGATGCTGGATTTTTAATTCGGATCAAGATTAGACTGTTTAATCTTCTGAAAACCCTAATTGCATCAACAGTTTCACCAGACTGTTCCACTCCGTTGCCGATCACATTATGCTATAAAACCCATCCGGCGTCCCAAAATTATCCTTACACAGCAATTCCAAACAATAAAATGACAACAACTTTAACCGATATTTTTGCTTCTTCAGTACCTCCAACAATAATCTGCTATGTAAATGATCCCAGTTTTAATTATCAATTATATATCATCCAGAGAAAACTACGAAATCATCATTCCTTTAGGCCTGTTACAAAAGCAATGGATGTCTACTGTAGTTATTTTTTTCAATTGCTTACTAACTGAATTTTTTCCATCGTTCGGTAAATACTCAAACTAATACTTTCGCTTCATAACACCAAAGAATGAGTAGCTACAACTCATCAAATGTTTTTCGACTTCAAATTCGAGAAAATTAACGTTTTAAATTTCTTGCACCAACGATTTGGAGAAGGCTCCATTTTTCTTTCCTTCTTCCAAACATACGCGCTGATTTCGAGTGAATGACTCTGCCTGAGCAGGAAACTTTTATTACGTAGAAGAACACATATTCCAAACGCATGGAGCGGAGAATTTTAAAAACAAATCAAACGGCCCTTGAAACAACTCCGTCATGCCGCAAGGGTCGCTTGTACTTCCTTCCTGATCCCCCCATCACAATGAAATGTTGATTTATTGGTGCTCGCGTCCCATAAATCGGAAAGCTGTCGAAGACCTGGCATTGCTTGGTGTTCTCATCAGTACCTGCCTTCATCTAACGAGGGGGTGGCGGAAATTGACGATCATGACGATTTTTTCACGCGCACCCTTCCTCAAAAGCGGGGCATTCAGTGAGCAGCGTCTCTTCATTAGCGGATCAACACTGAAGACAACTTCGTGTCCGTGAATAATTGACGTTTTAATGGCACTGATTGCATGAGTTGGTGGTGCCTGTAACGGACAGAGTGGAGTCACCGCTTATGACTCGAGGCTGAGCTGTTACCATGAGTAAAGCAATCACGCAATAAAAAGTACTCAACTGAAAATAGAAGTTATCACCATGTACTCCACTGAGAATCAAAAACAATCGCAAATTGCATAATTGAAAGTAAAAAATCGCTGAAAGCAATCAGCAAGTACTTAAATGAAAATGAAAGCAATCAGCAAGTACTTAAATGAAAATGAAAGCAATCAGCAAGTAATTAACTGCGAATGAAAAGCAATCACATAGTACTACGTTGGGAATATGAAACAGTCGCCAAGTATTTAACCGAAACTTAGAAGAAGTTACTTAGTACTTAACTGAGGAGGAAAAACAATCACTAATTACATAACTGAGAATGAATAACAATCGTGAAGTATTTAACTGAGAATGCAAAGCCCTGAGTACTTAACTAAAAATAAAAGCAATCACCAAGTGCTTAACTGAAAAAGAAAAGCAATCAGTAAGTACTTAGATGAGATTATTCAGCAATCACTACGTACTTAAATGAAAAGGAAAGCAATCACTGCGTGTTTCTTGAATATTTCAAAGCAGTCACTGAAGGCTCAGCTACAAATGAGAAACAGTCACTGAAGGCTCAGCTACAAATGAGAAGCAGTCACTGAAGGCTCAGCTACAAATGAGAAGCAGTCACTGAAGGCATAACTGGACAAAAACACACCCGAAAGATTGACTAGTACAGACCACAGCCATCGCTAATGATTTGCTTGGTGATAAAAACTCCTTTTATGAAAGGCGCCAGTGTTCGGTGCTGGGGCTGGGAAACCAGGGCAGGGGCTGCGGAGCTGTGAGGTGAGGTGAGAGAGGAAACCTAAAGCTCAAGGGGAATAGAGAACAAAGTTGTGAGGAATGGGGAGACCAAACTTGAAGTTGAGGTAAGAATTAAATTGAAAAAAACTTGTAGTTAATTGAGAGACCCAAGGTGAAGGCAGAGGATAAACTCTTTGAGTAATATGTGAAGTTTGAAATTATCATCAAAATGTTTTAAAGAACTCTTATCAAACATTTTCTTACACTGCTGTGGTCCCCGCATGAAGCGTTAGATCGGTTCCAGTTAACAAGTTGTGTATTTTCTTAATTTTTTTAACAACGCGCTCTATTTACTTCTTATAACACGCTCTATTTACTTCTTATAACACGCTCTATTTACTTCTTATAACACGCTCTATTTACTTCTTATGATAAGGTTTATTTACTTCTTATAACACGCTCTATTTACTTCTTATAACACGCTCTATTGACTTCTTATGATAAGCTCTATTGACTTCTTATGATAAGCTCTATTTGCTTTTTATGATGAAAATATTTTCCGTGTCATCTCATCGAGCTGATACCTCTTTCTACCTTTAAAACAAGACGACTGTAGAGCGGTTGTTTGCTGGAACCGATCTAGCGCTCTGTGTGGGGATAGCTGTACATTGCACACAAAAGTGCACTCTGCAGAATTGGCACGCGAATAAGAAGAGCAAAGTCTTAATTTCTGCCCCAATTGGGCCCTGATGTTTTTGCGAGTGATGCAAGAGCAGGAAACAAAGGAGGTCTCAGTAAAAAGTTTTGATTTCAAGAACTTCGCTTGTAACAAAACTGCCCGTAACTTTCTTTTAGGATCTTCCCATTTGAATGGAAGACAAAGCATTTATGTTAGAGAAAAATGCAACCATGAAATTCTCAGAACCTAAATTTACAGTTGCACCCAAAATTATTCACACGCTATTGTTATTCTTGAATTTACTGGAACAAGTCCATCAATAGGCTATTTTTCTAAGTAATGCTTACACCAGAAAATGTTTGAAGGTGTTGTCGAATGAAACGCATAATGAGACTTTTTTTAAAGAATTCATGTTAAAGAAGTAATGAATAATAATACCAAAAAACATGTCCATATTTATTCGTACCTGTCTCAAGACCCTGTTGCAACACACCTATAGCATAACAAA
>VOMN01131854.1:0-10463 GCA_014899125.1 Orchestia grillus | reverse complement strand
TCACGGAAGGCTACAGCAGTACAACAAACATACGCACGCACACACTCACACGCAGAACTGACTGAACACACGCACGAACACTGATGGAAGAAGAAGTTGTTTTATCACAAAGATTCGAGTCAAGGGCCACTGGTGCCCCACCTGCAGCCACAACATCAACATCTCATCATCGCGGGAAGGAAACTAACACCGTGTTAGATAGTGAGTTTGGGAGGACTAGCATGATTGCCCCGCGTGATGAGACTAGCAACGATCTTGTAGTTGTCTGTGGAGTGACTAGCAGTGGCTAGTAATTATCCCTGATGGGTGTCTTACAACATGCCCGTAATCAGGCTTAACTATGCGGGCTTGAGGAACTAGTAACGTGTTACTCGTGGCACCGAGTGGCCACGAGACACAGTATAATAAACCTACCTAACAATCTTGAATATCTTGAAAATGTTTGGGCCTTTATGCCCTGGCCACACTGGGGTGCCGCCGCTAGACAGAGCACACTAACTCGATACTTAACTGCAAAATCAAAGTTCTTCATCAATGAAAAGGTCTCAGATGTACACTAGAGCTTTCGAAATCAGGAATAGCGAATTCTATGTACAAAAAATCGGCTGCTATTTGAGAATATGGTGACGGAGTCACGGGGGGCACAAATTCGTGTGACGCGAGTCATGGTCTCGAGAAATTTTCGTGAATTTAAGATTTCAAGAATCAAGTAATTTTGAATTATAGTCCTCTGCTATAAATTCTGTCTGTTCTTTAAATGGTTTAAATGAACCCAGAACAACCAAGAGTTGTAAGGAGGGGGTTGGCTGGCATCACGAGGGCATTCCTGAAATAAAGTTTCCCTCCCTTCCTAGGGGCGGTCTCTTATTTCATCGATCGCTAACTTAAAAACAAAAATCCACGCTTATTTTCTTTCACAAGTTGTAAAAAAATGGTCAAACAGCATCCACAAGACGAGTAAAAAAAATCACATTTATTGCTATGACTTTCCGTGATTACGATACCATCAGTTTACACAAACATATTTAGCAATGAGTTCAAGTGAGTGGTGTTGCCAAAGTAGCTCATAGAGATGGCAGAATCGTCGTTTACGTCAAACGACTTTAACGTCGCACTTAATTGACCTTTCTTCATCTACGAGCTCGTCGACCGTCTCATAGAGCCTCCGTTCGTTGGTCTCCGGGAGGTGCAGGGCGAGGTAGCTGTTGACCAGCGCCAGCGAAGCGTACACCAGCAGCGAGTGGTTGGGGCGTGTGCTCTGGGTGNATAGGGGTATTTTTGGGGTTTAATAAGGGTATTTTGGGGTTTAATAGGGGTATTTCTGGGGTTCAATAGGGGTAATTTTTGAAGATATGAATGGGGGATGTTGTTGGATGTTAAGGTGATGTTATTGAAAGGGAGTTAATTGTGATTTTATTTTAAAGCATTCACAAGTGATGTTTAAAATATTAGTTAGTGAGAGTACACAGAGTGACTAGAGTTATTAGCCCTAAAAAAAGTAGTTTTTCTGGAAAAGTGAAAACCTAGGTCAATTTTTGAGGGTAAATTTATTAAATCGGGGTAAAACAGTATGCATCATAAATTATTAAATCAATCAGTGACGACGAGTTTCTTGCGAATGACGTCAACTGATCAGCGTATAATTGAACCAACATCAGAAAAGGCTTTTTTGTGAAAACAGTGTTAGGACGATTACCAGCCCTATCGCTTCTGAGATGAGCTCTCCGGCCAAAAAAATAGTCACCTGTTGTTTTTTGAGCTCCTTTCGATAATGAAAACTGCTGGGTACATCACGCTGGAGCTGCCATTAATTGACATGACGTCATTCAAGATACGTCAGGCATTTAAGATTGGCCAGCTAACTCGTTAACCTAATGAAAAAATTGTGGAACCTCCTGGAACGCCAAGTTTGATCTAGAGAAGATCCTCCACGTACTGTGGCCACACGTCGAAGTCAGTTGATGCAAGAGTGGTACAAAATCGACTCGTTGTATAAAAAGACACTTGTAGACTCAATGCCGCCAAGAATTACCGAAATTTTATGTTCATGGAGGTCCTACATCACATTCGTAGCAGGTGACTGCTTTTTTGTCCGGGTGCTCATTTTTAATCCAATGAAGATACGATACCTCAAGACTGACGCACCCGTATGATGTGTATATATGTAAATGAATACGAGACCGTCTGTGTGAAGTAGAATTCGAATTCTGCTCGCATTTCTCTAGATTTCTTATTTGAAATTGCACATTTGCGCTGCGAATTACTTCACCATCATGTAACATGCCTGAAATACTGTGCAGTTTTCCTCTGGATTTATATTTGATCGTATGTTTGGACGAAAAAAAGTATTGAAATGATTACAAACGGACGTGTACACACTGTTTCAACTAATTTCTTTCTTCACTGTTTTGAATTAAGCAAAATAAGAACTATTATTATTAGTGTCATTATTTCCTTCGTTGGAGAGTAATATTTTATCGAAGCGAGCAAAGGCATCGAAATCAAGTACCCTCCACTAGAACGGCATTAAAATTTAGTTTTGTAAATGAAAAAAATGAAATCTAATGGCAAAATATAGGTTGAATACTTATTCACTGAAACTTCAGAGGCATTTCCGCACTTCTTCACTTAGTGGCAAGAAACAGACGAGTGACCTCCGGTTACTGTGATGTAGTTATGATTGTCTGCCCAGTATGTGGCGTAGTTATGGTTGACATATTATTATCATGCGGAGTAGTTGCGTTGATCCAGTCAACGCAATTCAATTTTGAGAGTCTGCTAGGGTAGGCTCACAAATGCATATGGTACCTTAATACCTTTACATTTATAAATTCGAACACGTTTTACCGATGGTTTTCAATGCCTCACAACTACTGACGGATGTGAGGAATATGAGGTTTTAGTTTCCTTTTCCAAGGAAAGCACTTCGTGGTTATGTAAAAATCCATGCCTGAGCCGGGACTCGAACCCTTACTTCCCTGCTGTGAGGCCATCACGTTAACCAGTGCGCCATGAAGCCTCATGTGAAGACTTAAGCAGCCCAGAACTCGAGCAGGACACTTACGAGCGCCATCTCGAGGATGGGTGGGACACAGTTGCCGATATTGTTCGATAGATATCCCATGGAGGAGCCCAGCGACCTCACTGACGTTGGGTAAAGCTCAGACGTCAGGATGGTCACCATCTGGAAAATTAAATGAATCATTGACAGCTCGGCTAACGAAAATAAGAAAGAAAGAAAGCGAGAAAAGAAAAATCGGTATTCCGAAATCATTTACATACAAAGTTCAACCCCTTAATTGAAACTAAAAAACCTTTTGGTTTTTCAGTTAGTAAAATTATTGCCATGGAAAACATGGAGGTCTCAATGGAACTTTTAGTTGACATCTGCAAGACTACAACCTTATACGAGTGGACGTCGCATTGAAACTTCGGAACGTGATTCTTAATTCATTCCTAAGCACGAAAGTAAGATATGAACAAAACATCGTGTGATTTTCGTGCATACCCAAGATTTAATAAGGTAGATGGATACAACTCTGTAATATCCGAAGGATAAATTTTGCTCAGGTGAGCCGACTTCCAAAGCGACGTAAGTTTTGCCCGTCTGATGTTGGCCTGAACAGACCTGGTAGTCCAAATAACACCCGTCCCGTATAGTTAATGAGTGATCTGGTCACTATAAGGTGGGACCGAGCTCGCGGAGTTCAGCTCTGTTGGTTTTTTATAGGTCAGATTTCCTCTCACAGTTCCTATCCTGAGATTAATAAACAAACGAAGAAGAACAAAAGAAATTCTACAGTGAGTTTTCTCTTTTAGAATCAAATTTAATATAATCCCTTCCTCAAGAATTGATTTCAAGTGTTTTTTATTGTAACATATTTGCCCAGTTTTGTTTTAACTATATTTTTAGCGTCACTGTGTACCAAAGCGTATTGAATATTGCAAACTAAGCCATCCAACTAACAAGCGCAGGCTGATAGTTTTCGTATCTTAAACTCTCAGCGAACATTCTAACATATTCCATACATTTTAACTCTACATGAACAATTTCGTCTAAGCACGCCGGTAGAGCAGAGTCTGCCTCATAATGTGACGACTGAATCTGAGTTGCTTACTGAGAGAATGAAACGAGCGATATTTAATTAAGGAACATAAACTCCATGCTTTTTAGAGTCAAAGTGTAATTCCTTACAGAACCGGCATAATTCACAGAAATATTTCAAGTTTTGTAATGCGTGAGAGCAAGCAGTTGAATTATTAAAATAAACTCTACAAAGTTAAAAAGCATCTTAAGAAATTTTGGCCAATTTTGAACATTATAAAGCGTAAATTTACTTACAAGTGCATCTCCGATTTGCAAATATGATTGTTCAATTTCTGCAATTTTCAATTTCCGCAATAAAAATTTTTTTTAAATTTTTTAAAGCAATATAAATTGCGTTTTTAACGATTTAGTTGCAAGTGGGGGGGGCTTTAATTAAAAAAAATTCTGCTCTGAGAATTCTGAGTTTTTTAAGTTCCTCAGTTCAAAAGTCACAAAATTTTGCGACATACTTCCTCGTGCAGGTTTGAGATGCTACATGCCCCAGCTCGTACATTAGCAAACGAGCTTTAACTTTTATGGCCGAGTGACAGTTGTGAAATAAAGAAAATCGCATCATCTCTTTCGCATAAAAATATCATTCGAATGAAATTCAACTTAGTTATTTAATTGCAATATTGGAACAGATTCGTGCATTATCAACGGATAGTTTCAATTAGTACGTGAGAAGAGGAATTTATCCGTTCCGGCGGTTTTTAAGCAACCAAAAGTTGTTCCAAATTTTGGAAGTGGAGACAAGTTTCGTGTGCCTAATTCTTTTTACTGGTATCTACTCTATGAATTTTAATAAAATATTTAACGCAATAGGCTAATTTAATTTTGATGATTACTTCTGAGCTCAGACTGAAAAAATGGCCTCAGCAAAACTTAAGCACGACGCTAGCGGTATTTATAAGTCTAGTCCAAAATCAATTGCCGTCGTTCAACCAGAAAACATTACCTATTTGTTTTTTTTTTGGCCATATTGGAGCAGAAGGTCTTAATAGTAAATTAGAATAATGTTTGCGTAATTTCGCTTACGATGCAATGTCTACGATCTTCTCAGTGGCTATCTCTCAAGTAGAAGTCAATCTGTTGAATACAACTCATTGAAATCTAATGTATTTGTGTAGAAATAGCTGGACTGCAAGGATCAGTCTTTGGTCCATTATTGTTTAACTTCTGTATCAACGACGTTATTCCAGTCAAACTAGTTTTTCTTTGAAACAATGTAGTGCGTAGACTTGGACAAAGCAGTTTCCAAAATTAATATCGTAGTTGAACATTTGACTGTATGTTTGCTAACTGATAACCGGACTAATCGCACTGCAACCACGAACCAAGCTTAAGTTCTTTGTTTCCTGATGCTATCGTACGAATAAACCTGAAATAACTTTCCGGTGGTAGAATACTTGAGCGAGTAAATGAGATTAAGCATTCAGGTATTACTTTCAGCAAAAAACCTTTGTTCTTGACTCAGATTTGTGAAGTATAGGAATAACTTAGGAGAAGTTATGGTACAATTTACTCACTAACAAAATTCTTAAACATACCATTTTTAAAAAACCTTATGTTTTACCATAGTCAATTCGGACGTCATTCATTCCATTATTACTGGCAGAGTATCACCATGTACTCAAACTTATATATAATACACTAACTTTGCTGAAGAGAAGTCTCTGAACTCTGCGTCGAATGAAACATGATCATCGATCAGTAAGAATACGCTGTAGTGATATATTTTAAGCAATAAAATTGCTGCGCTCCAAATATATCTTTAAACACTTGGCTTCAAGATTTATACGTTACACCATGACCTACCGGCAAAATACTTTCGAGAGTTGGTCTAGATAATATTTCACTACGCGCTTCTACACTACAAGAATACCCTCTTTCAGCCTCTTTTTCAACCCATCTCCTGAAAAACCATTCAAGCAAAAATCCAAAACAATACGAACTACAAGACTATGTTTTAGCGAACCTTCCTGGATTATATTCAATTGAAATGTTTGTTGAACTAAGCAAAGTTGTTCCGTTTCAGATTGCTGGAAACTTTTTATTATTGAGCTTTCTCTCAAACGTCTCACTAGTTTTTTGAGTTTAAAACGCTGCGCTGAGATCTAACTCTTGCAGTAGATATACAAGCGAGTAATTTTAAATCTGCTTGTAAGTGTGTCTGCAAACATCTCAAAGTCTATTATTTTCACGAAACTTACTGCGTAGTTTCTAAGAACAATATTTACTTTTCTGTAAATTATTTCCCTTCTTCGTACTGTGTTACCAGTTAAACAAAGAGATTTACCGCGAGAAGCCGTCCATATTGTACAATAGCTGCTATCAATACAGAGGATTTACCTCGAGAAGCTGTCCACATTATTCAGGTTGAGACAGAAAAACGGGAATTTTTGAAGCCCCCCTTAAAAGAGGAAAGAATCCAAAATAAAAATTTTTATTGACCGCAATAGAACCACTTCAATTTGCCTTTGAAGAGACAGTAATCCAAATTATCAGCTATTAATGCTTGAAAATTAGTGTTGCCAACTGTATGCAGCTGC
The DNA here is from genome assembly GCA_014899125.1 of Orchestia grillus. Classification (NCBI taxonomy): domain Eukaryota; kingdom Metazoa; phylum Arthropoda; class Malacostraca; order Amphipoda; family Talitridae; genus Orchestia; species Orchestia grillus. The sequence goes on along the minus strand of VOMN01131854.1, from coordinate 3,824 downwards.
CACTAAGCAGTTCAAAAGTTACCGTTTTTTATGTCACCCTGCACGAAAGTTGCCATCGAAACAGAGGGTTCTCCTCGAGAGGCCGTACCTGAGACACTCCCACCAGGGCAGTGTAGGCGACCACGGACACCAGTATCAGCGTGTTCTCTGCACAGAGTTACATTTTAGCGGTAAGAATGGAAGAGCGTGTATGTAGGATTTAAATGGAAATGACGAGGGGGAGTTTCAAATTAGTAGCTTTTATTAAAATTGAAAGCTTAATAGAAATCAACACCATTCAAAAATTTGAATACTTTGAGCCATTAGCACTCGATACTTTATTGTACTCAGAAAGAAGTTGAAATTTAAATTTCAAGAAGAAATAAATTATGTAAAACACGTTAAAACTTACAAAAGACATCCGCTCTAACATGTAGAACGAACACCCCTCAAAAGTATAACATCCGAATTTTGTTTACAGTGATGTAAAATAACGGAAAGCTTTGAATGATCAGACGTAAAATTGTAACTTAGAACTCACCACCCGCCCACGCCTGTTGCCTCAGGAACCCCAGCATGAACATGGCGCAGGCACACACGAAGGAGAGGGCTGAGCAGGCGCTGCGCCGCCCCAGGTACTCCCCCAGCGGCGCCACCAGCAGCGCCCCTGGTATTTCCAGCGCACCAATCAGCGCCAAGTATAAAAACGGAGACCTGGAGTGCGGCATGGGAGACATTAGTTCATGCAATGCAAATAAATAACAAGCGAAGTGATTGAATTGTAACGTTAAACAATGTTCTCGAAGAACGTCTTGAATAAAGCAAGAAAAAACTGTTACAAAGCGGTAAAAAATTAATTAGAGGAGTGACGTAAGGATAACTATGCGAGGTGCTACCCAAAGGTTCGAATAATTTGAACCGAGCTCTAGGACAAATAAACTGTTAATTAGGGCATCTGTGAACATCGTGTGAATTTGGAGAGGGATGCATAAAAAGCAGATATTGTAGATCTCTTGCCTTGAATCTTACCTCCTTGTACGTCAATGGCAGGTGTTATGTACGCTAAATAGTGTTGTACTAAATTCTGTTGATGTTCTGTTGTATGCACAATAACTCTATCGTCAAATTTTCATTGTGAATGAGACATAATTCGTGGTGTGTTCTACTTTCTATTCTCATTTGTAGGTCCTCATTGTTCTACTTTCTATTCTCATTTTGTTGGTCCTAATTGTTCTACTTTTTAATCTCATTTTGTAGGTCCTCATTGTTCTACTTTCTATTCTCATTTCGAAGGTACTCAGCTGTAATCTTCAGATATATCGTTCACAAGAAAGTATTTCATTGTTTTTGATGATAATGCAACATCCCGCAATCATATCACGCGAATAGCTTATAATTAAAAATCGCAATGTGGAGTTTTAATCCTGGATTATGATTTATTAATATTCAAAATCTGCAGTAATTGTAACATACGTTGTGTTACTTACTTGGGAGTAAACAATACGTTATATCTTTATTTTTCATCAATTTTGAATGAGGGTAGGAATACTGGGGACCAGTGAAGTGGAGTTGAAATAGTAAAGTATATAATTGACCTAACATGGCTCGGCAAGATGGCGCGTCGAGGAATCTATATCAGGGACGTTATGGATACTGTTAGATGAATGAAGGGAACGTGATTAGTTTTTACGATATGCTTCGCGATATCACTGACCACCATTGTATGAACTTGCTTGTGATCTACAGTTGTGAAAGCGTATTGTGAAGCCGAGGCTGACCAACAATACTTCGTGCGCCTATCTTCGTGGTGAATGAATCTTTCCAAGTTGTTGCTGGCTCACCAGGATCATTTTAACAACTGTCGTAAATTGAATGTAGTCGAATTCATGTGAGCTTAAGGACATGAATACTTTTTCTGTTCTCCTCGTTTTAGATGTATTTTATACCAGCACAGAAACCTCTCATAGTCGAGTAGATCCTTATAAATCTTGTTAACTTTCCGTCTATGGTGTAAACCACGAGTGCCCCACGTTCCCGCTAGCGAGGAGCTCTTTAATTTGAGTGAAACTTCACATACAACACGCAGTACTGAGAGCTTTGACGACTTTACTCGCACGCTTTAATGAAATTGCAACCAGATTGTCTCGCTAGTTTCATCCCAACAAAATGATGTCTGAAATAAAGTTCGCAGATTTCACTTTTGCAAATACATGAAACTTTGTCATCAGAAATAAGAAAATACAGTGCAGAACAATTCAAGGACCCCTGCACTACCTACGCAGACCGCTTGTTAGAAAACGCTCATATAAATAATATAAATAATACCGCAGATGTACTTTACATAATCCCCCAGATGAACTATACATAATATCACAGGACAGTGAACAAAACTGACTAAGGCTGAGCAACAGTAAGTTGTTTATCATTAAAAAGTTGAAATAATCAAACTTCAACACAAAAGACAACCATTTTGTCCCTAGTTATGAGCCTTGGAAGAAGGCAAACCTAAACAATACTTCCAGGATGACAGAGACCACGATTGGGGAAGGCGAGACTTACTGACTTTACTTTCCTGACGATGTTCTCCACATCATTAATGAGGTGGCGAAAATTACCTATTCCCACGATAATAAAGACAATGATAATGAAAATTCGAGGTACAGATGAACTGCGTTTCAAAAACTGACTGGTACTCGGTGGCCTGGAGAGGCAAGCTGATGTAGAGGGCGCCTTCGATGAACCACATGGCGGCGGTGACGAAGGAGATGGCCCTCATCTCCGCGGTGGCCACCAGAGAGTGGAGGTGGGCGAGCACTGAAGTCGAGTCTTGGCTCTGGGTCTTCAGGTGTCGCTGTTAGGGAAAAAAATTCATTCCATAGAGCTGATGTGGAGCGCAATTCATGGATTCAGCAGGAAGGGGAAACTAAATTAGGATGTGACTTTGCAGACGGAGGAGAGGCATGAGTAAAGTTTTGGGACCACTGAGGGAATGCTTTGGTACATTGGTACTCGAGGGACTTAAGTGAGGTACGTATATGGATAGAAACTTGGATATATGAAGGAAGTTTTAACGGATGAGCGCTTGCCTAGGGGTAGGAATAGTGATTAGTGGTAACAATTCAGCAGTAAGGAATTTAGATCGTACTGTTAATATTCCGGAGGAACAGGGATATTTCAAGTGATAAAAAAAAATTCCTTTGAAGAATTTAAGAGACTAAGTGTGGGAAGAGACGGTAGTTTTAAGAACACTCTCGAAAAACAATATTTATTCATATTATTTTTTGTAAAAATATTTCAACGACATTCGAGTAGTTATCAAGTTTTAAAACAACCTGTTCGATGTTTTAACTGAAACTTACAAACGAAATATGCATTCATTTCTTCGGTAATTTGATTTTTTGCGCAAAACTACATTTTCAATTCTAACTAAAACAATATGAACATTATTTTTAAAATCTATGTTTTATGCAAGCTCAGGTAAAATGACTGTTTAAATAAAAAAAATTCCACTCACGTATCTAATTTTTTCAATCACTGTTGTGTTTATTTTGCGAGTCTGAGTCGCTCATCTAACTTCAGGTTAAATGTGTCAGTTTAATTTACACATTAACCTTTCGTTTATGAACTAATATTTCTTGGCTCTGAGTTGGCAAAGTTAAGTTCTCTGCCGGTCAGTTCTTAGAGGTCGTCGGAGGAAGTTTATCGTTTAATTTCTGCAACTTGATTCGAGTTTGTTACTGTTTATGTGGAGGAACTGGAATTCCGCAGAAAACAATACGTTATAACTGGAATTCCGCAGAAAAATTAGATGAAAAATTAATATTTGATGAAGTTGTTCATTAATA
>VOMN01131848.1:0-17437 GCA_014899125.1 Orchestia grillus | reverse complement strand
ATCCCGTCATTGCTACTGCCTCACACACTCCGAACTTCACGAGCTCATCCAATTCAATATTGAAAGGTTGTATGCACATTCACAGAAACTGCGGCCGTTCTCTCGTGTTTCGTTGTACAACGCTATATCATGTTTTCAGAAAGGTGTAGTTAAAACTCATGTGTACGTTTAATTATGGGTTGCTGATATGGTTTGAACGATTCTGAAAAATCAATTATAACTTCTGAGCTGACTAGAGGGAAATGTGAAAAAATTTCTTGCAGACCCTTACAAAGTTTGCAAAAGGGCCAATTATTAAGGTAAATCAATAATTGTTTTACTCGTAATGTGCCAATGGTAGAAAGAAAGACGTTAAAGAACCAAGACCTAGCCAGCATAAAACTTTTAAAGCGCATTGGAAAGCCAAATGTGCACAAATATATTCAGTGTCGTTTCCAGATGAAAACTGGCAAACCCGCAAGTCCGGTGAAAAAGTCTTTACTGACAAAAATTTGTGTGCAGAAGCGTTTGAAATGAGAAGAATATAACCAGAAAATAAACTTTTCAAAGACCCTAAGACTTTAGCTGTTCTACATAGATAAATTAGATAGTTCGGGCGAAGAAGAGGAAGAAAGAAAAAAATAAAATTCCGAAATTAGTCGCACACAAAGCATGGCACACCTCGGTTTTTCAATTAGCTAGGCTACAAACTTAAAAAAGTGTGAAGGTCACATTGACTTCTGGGTTTGATGCCTAATTCATTTACCTGTCGTTCAGCATGAAGTGATTAGCACATTAAATTAAATATCAACCAAAAACATAGTGTTATTTTTTGCACAATGCTGGTAAAGTTAAAATTTTACACTAGAAAGACAGGCCATGAAATGGGAATAAAGAGTTGAACTTTGTAAGAATTACACAGAATTAAGATCAATAACATGAATTGAGTTTTGGTGCGTCGAAACTTAATCGAGTTTGTATCCTGTAGCACATTAATGATGTCATGCGAGTTTCGCGATTGTACTCAACAAACTTGGGTCGTGTGACATCGAGAGAATGTTGTTTATTTAGCTACAAATGACCCGCGTTGTTTAGTAAATAGCGGTGAATTAACATGACCGTCACGAGCGCCTGAAACGCCAACGAGGAGGAAGTATTATGCTTTGGGTGGGGATTAATAAGAGAATTTGAGCTGATTGATGGCGCATTCGTCAATCCCTGAAGAGTCCTGGCGGTGTGAAAATAAGTGCAATTGTTTAAATAGCATTGCTAAAATAGTACTTCGACCCTCTCTTAAAGAAGCAGGAGAATCATCATACTTTTGCAAAAAACACTCTTTCATTTCCAGCTCACAAAACAAAAAAGTTCATACAAGAATTTGGCTTCCGTAAATCTTGGAAAATGGACTGGCCAACCAATTCTTTAGATCCAAATCCAACTGAAAATTTATGAAGCATTCTCCAAAAACAGTTTTGCGAATATGGGCGTCAATTTCGAAGAAAAGAAGAGCTGTGGCTGGCAATAGTTGATCAAACTATTTCTTAAACCAACAAATGTGTTAGTTGATTTAGCCGCCCCTTGTATTTTGAATGATTTTGCAGTGCTGCGTGCACAATCTGGGGAAGAATCGTACTAGCAGGAAATATAAATTTGGCAATAATAATGCTTTAGATATATTTCAAGTCGACGTATAATAACTTGTGCTCTGTGGAGCAATTGTGATGCACTCTGTTCGTACCTGAGGAGGGCCAGGTTCGAATCCCAGTTGCTCGGGCCGATTTTCGTGGGATCACGGAGTGTTTTCATTGGTAAAGGAAGCTTGTACACGCTCTGAGTTCCTTATATCATTCACATGCCCTGTCAGTAGTTATAAGGCTCTGTGGTTATTTATCTATTCGCTCTACCAACTAATTGAAAATTAGGATAAGTTTTTAAGTGCTTTCCTCATTTACTTTCAAGGTTGCGTGTAGTCTTAGAGTTTTAAAATCCCTATTTCATCCAACGATGTACGTGACTTGTTTCAGAATGAACAATCTTTTCTTTCATTCTTTATTTCTTTTCTATGTACACAGGAGATAAGTGTGTATCCACGTGCTGATAACTGTTGATAGAGCATTCAGGAAAACTCAATCAAAACGACATGGATATCGTTAGTCGTAAAATGCTCCCATTCTCTAACGAGATAAAGATTTGGTCACTGCAAGATTATCTGAAAGTATTTTTCTTACATATGTTCGCTTTTATTGAAGTATGAAGAAAATTATAGCAGTCGGTTTTGATTTTACGAGTATAAGCCCGTCGGTCAAGAAAAACACTTGCTCTTTTAGCGGAAAACACTGTTTTTTGTCAAATCAAGAGCTCAAGATGACTTTATCTTTCGAGACCCATCACACACGGTACGAGTATTGATAAAAGTCCACTGACAAACAAAGACAACCACAATACCTTGGTCCACTGGAGCCGTAACTATGATACTCCCTTCATGCTCCCGCAGCTGCCCTAACAGCTGATTACCTGTGATTAGTAGTTGTGCAGGCGGCGTCAGTGAGAGTAGTGCATATTTAGCGCTTTCAGCGACCTTGAAAGCCCAGTGGCTCAACGTTAATAATGACTCATTACATCGAAAATCTATCTAACTATCTAGCATAATACTTAAACTCTGGTCGTCTTGCTTGTTTGCTTGCTTGCTTGCTTGAAACCGTGCACACGTTTGTCTGTCGGATCTGACAGACGTGGTTATATATCCTTCCTTGATATGAGGGCTGATATTTGCTGGAAACCTTTATTACGGCATCTTCGTTTAATCTTGTATTGTGGATACCGACTTAACTCCATAGTATATATTTCTGGATACGGTTTGATTTTGATAAATTTTATTTGACCCAACGGGTCATGAGTAGTCTAGTAGTAGTAGTAGTAGTAGTATCAAATTTATGTTTTATATTAATTAATGTTTGTTTTATGGAAGACAATATAAAAGTTTAAATTTCGAAAACAAGCTTCAAAATTGTGATAAGACTATCTACACGTTTTCGGAAAGGCTTCAGTTATGCTTGACTTCTCCGTGATCGATTATTTTTGGCAATGTTAAAACAAAAACTTTAAGAAACTATAGTTCTGTTTTGCAGCGCACGAGTGTAAGAACTTTACCCCGACATGGAGTTTCTCTCGGAACAAGTTCGGCGTCTGGGGTATCTATTCTACGTAGTTAATCCCAAGACCTCGGCCTTCGAAACCAAGGAGGAAGTGCCGGATTACTTGGACCAAGTGCGTACGCTGGTGGAGTGAGTGCTGTGAAGCGTGCGGATGTTGCAGATGTTGTGTGGCGGATGTTGCGGATGATGCGAATGTTGTGTATTCTGTAAAGCGTACGAAATGAGGTGGTCCAGGACTGCTTGGACCAAGAGCGTACGTTGATGGAGTGAGGGTTGTGAAGCTGCGGATGACAACATACGCATGAAATGTACGTGTCTGGAAAATAAAGCAAATAAAAAATATATACATATGATTTCACGAGAAAACAGCAGTATGCAGGGTATGTTACCGTTCGGTTTTTTAGTAAAGTATATGAATGTTGAACTTACTAGGGAATGAAAATGCGACATGCGATTTCAATTTCTGTCACCATTTACTGGGTGACGGCTCTGTTTCGTGCAATGAGAACCGTCAAAAGTCGCATCATTATTGCTCTGAAAGCGTATAATCCAACACCACGGACCTCCCGTGAGCAGGTGGTGCCTCTCTTCTTGACGCTGATGTTCCTGGAAATGGTCGTCATGAAGCTGCGTGGCTACAAGAGCTCCTGCGTCAGGCTTGGTGACGTCATCACTTCAGTGGGACACGGAATGGTCTACACCATAGTTGGGTATGATGAGAATACTTATTGTTTATTAAATTCTCATCCATTTCATGGTTTGTTGTTCAACGTGTTGCTCTTCTTTTGGGCACACGTCGACCATGCATAGATTTCTTCTTGTACATGGCGACATATGTGTAGTGAGCTGGTGGTTATATATTCGGTATAATTTTTTTTAAATATTTGGTACTTATCGCATAGATGTGTGTAATCTATTTTTTAGTTGCGTCGAAGTTTACGCTAAATTCAAATAGCCATAATTCTCAGTCTCCTTTCATTCTCTTTCTAGTTCACCCTCAGAGAATCTCACTTAAGTATACACATTAATAAATAGCGCCTAAGACTCGTCGCAAACGTTGCTCGATAATTTTCAAATGTTTAATTTAATTTTAGACATTAAGTTATATACTAACTGTAAAATCCCCGGAAAACGAACTCATCACACTTATAAGTGGGACTTGCACGTTGGAATGACATGGATGTTCACTATTATTTTGTAATCGTCCTGGAGGACGCTGACCCGCGGAGTGGAACTCGTTGGGTACGAGTGGCTGTACGAGAGGCGAGTGCTCGAGCAGGACTGGAGCAGCCCCGTCACGTGGTGGGTGACCGCCTTGGGTATCGACTTGGGCTACTACGGCGTGCATCGTTTTGTGCACGGTACGGACGAATGAGTTTCGATAGAAGCTAAAACTAACTAACTAGAAAGCTGAATGACTAACTAACCAACTGGCTAACTTTTACAAATAAACTAATTAATCAGAAGCAACTTAACCAAACTCTTTACCGTTGTGAGAGTCTAACCAACTTCTTCAGCCGTGTGTTCCCGGGAGATTTTTTGGAGAGGCCTGTGCTTTTTTCAGAGAGGTTCCCAGTTATTGCGAGAGTGATTTGATTTCGTTATTTTATTTCAGTATTGTATTCTAACTGTTTTGTAACACCGAGTTGTAACATACGGCATACCTTGTATGTTACAAGGAAGTATTTCAGAATGAACGATTGTTTTTTTTATTCTTTTCTATTACAATGAGACACAAAAAGATGTAAGAACGCAAATTATGCACGCAATTTTCAAGCTACAATGATCCTTACGCGTTCGCCTCAGCCAGAGGAACTGACGAATAACCAAANTCAAATTTTTAGGTGCCCTTAGAGAAAACTAATTTATTGTCTCAAAGTGTGTGGCAAAAACTGCACTATTTTACAAGTGTAGAATAGTAACTTCGTACTATTTTACAAGTGCGTCCTGCATAAATACGAATTTATTCCCAGCAAGCTTATTCAAGCCCTTCATTTTCTGGTCTTTGTCGAAGAATACGCAAAATCATGTTTATTTATTGATTATAGGTCGATAGATTGACTTGGCTATAATATCTCATTAGTTATAAACTACACGCAGCTTCTCGCCAATGACCTCTCCTGGCATAGACTAGTCCATGCAACAGGGCTATAGGTTAGTTACGTTTCTCGTTAGTTACGTGGAGCCTCAGGGAAATGTATTGGAGAGGAATGATTGAAATAAGTCAATGCACAGTTCATCATGCACCATTCAGCCCCTTGGAGGCCCTGTTCGGTTACTTCAGTTTTAGCCAGGCCTTCGGGACGTCCATCTTTCGTGCCCACTTCACTGCTTTCCATTTTCGTGACTTCGTCATTGATTATTCTTTATCTTTTCTTCCTTTCCCTTTTCAATTTGTTGCTCCAATGTGCAGGGAATCTTGCGTGGGAACACACCCGTGCATGGATTCTACGTTTTCCTAAGTCCATTACTAAATTGCCCTCTCTTCTCGCTCACTTTAGGTCACATTTCACGTGGGTCAAGAGCTTTAAACTGACTCATAGTCTAAACTAATCTGCTTGTCAATGATATAACTGTCCAGCTATTTCAAGCACTCTAGATGAATATGAAAGGGATAGAAAATGACAAAAGTCAAAATAAGAGATTAAAATAGCTGACTCATAGTCGTCTCAATAGATAAAGCTTTTCATTTCAGAAGCATAAAGCATTCAATTTTTTATAAAGAAATACCAATTGCAGTAAAAGACGTTGAAAGTCTCCAAATGCTTGAAATACATTTATCTTCATAACAATATATAGCTTTATAGCCGCGTTAACATTCTCCTACAGATGCATAAAAAACGGCTGCACTAGAAAACAGGTTTTGCAACTTTTTTACTCAACAGTAAAAGAGCTAATTGTTTTTCAAAATGAGCTGCCTTTTTGCAGCTATTTAGAGAAAATATTTTATTGTGTCACTGGTTATACAAGAAAAGCGCAATCAGAGCTTATCGTACAGGTGAGACAAGACCTATGGGCTCAGATTAGGCAAGTGGAAGGGCAAGTTATCAGATAATCATGCACCTGTTGTTGAAGGTCACCTCCAAAACCAAACGCAAACCAACATTTGTTCTAATGAAGACATAGTACGAAAGCTAACGCAAGCTGTGCATATTCGTGTAATGAAATGTAATGAAATATGAAATATGTTTAACCAAACGCTACTCTCAAAACTGAAAATGTTTCTATACGTCAATAAATATCAATAGCCTGGGTAAAGTAAAGCAGAGAAATTATTTTTCATTAATTAAACGTTAGAAAAGAATGTTCCAATGGTAGTTTGTGCGCTTGCCCTCCTCGAGATCAGAGTTCAAATACCGTAAGCCTGAAGACGATCGCTTACCGCGTGCCAGTTAACATTTCATTCGTACTGCCTGTCTGCTGCACTCATCAGAAAAACGGCATTCACACCTAATTTACTACAATTATCTCCCAAACCAGTTGTTGTGTAATTAGTGACAACACACAATTTTCCCCAAACTCTTAATTTACAGTCATTAGCACCAAAACCCTATTGGTAGGCAGTCATTAGCACCAAAACCCTATTGGGAAGCATTCATTAGCACCAAAACCCTATTGGCAAGCAGTCATTGGCACAAAAACCCCATTGACAGGCATTTATTAGCACGAACACCTGATTGGCAGGCAGTCATTATCACAAAAACCTGATTGGCAAGCAGTTATTAGCCTCAAAACCCAATTTCTAAGCAAAAACCCACAACGAGCTCGATGCTGTCACTTGAGTAGCCTCATGTTACTGAAATCAACCTCAGCAGTCAAGGCAGTATTTTCTTTGGTTCGAAATTTTAAAATTTGGCCGAACATTATAGTTTTTCATGAGGAACTGAAACAGCCACGGAGAGAATAAAGATTAGAGGTGATCAATCGATCTCAATTAACGTGCTGGATCAGGTTTATAACACATAAAATTATAATTAGCAACATTTTCAGGGAAATTTTCGAAGCCGCATAAGCAATGTTACGTCCAACTTTATTCCATGCATTTTTTAGAAGATCACCATTCATCGCCACGCATTAGATAAACTTTTTTTTCTTTTTAGTTTGTCGATGATACATTCGGTCCCTCAGAAGTCAACATCGGGTGGGCGGCGCACCAAGTTCACCACTCCTCGGAAGACTACAATCTCTCGACCGCCCTCCGCCAGTCTGTCTTCCAGAAGTTCTTCTCTTTCGGATTTTATCTGCCACTGGCATTGGTGGGAGTGCCTCTGCCAGCTGTACTCGTGCACCTTCAGTTCAACTTGCTGTACCAGTTCTGGATCCACACAGAGGTGGTGACCACGCTTGGACCTCTTGAGTGGGTCCTCAACACGCCATCACATCACAGGGTACACCACGGTGAGTGATCAATTAGAATTATTTCATGTGTTGTTCAATAGCGATGTCTGCACTCATTCCAACTGCAAGGTTCGGTATAAATATCATAATTATGTTTGATGCTTAGCCTTAATTAGCATATTTGATGTAATTGCAACAGAGAGACTTTTGATATAGCTCTAGAATTATACACACTTGTATATCCCTAGGACCGTGAAGCCTCCAAGATACGTTAAAAAACAATTTCCTCCAACGTAGTTCTTCGGAAGGTCACGATGAGTAATTCTATACTCACTATGAAATAGCAATTAAACGGCATCTTTTTCACGGCTCTTCGTTGGCAATACTCAGACGAGCACACATGTATCCCCTCAATGGCTGCTGAAGCCCTGATACTGACGGCCGAGGACGGCGTCCAGTGAAGCAGCTCCGTACGAGGAGTTTGCACCAGCAGTCCTAACTTGATCACTTCAGGATAAAAGTCCTGCAGTTTTATTCTTTTTACTTTAATTGTACAAAGGTCAGGAATCTATGGCTTGCGGCCAGTCATGTCTCTTTTTACGACGGCTTTTGGCTCGCAGATGAGTCTTAGCCAATATTTAATTCGATCCAATACGTTTGGTTGTAGTAAGAGTTTTGAAAGTATGATGTGGGGATTTCGACGATACATTTAAAAACATTTGAATTTCTTGGCTTTCTGAGCCAAAAAAGTTCCCGATCTCTGATGAATCTACCACACCAGCACTTAGTGCACGTGTAAGCGGCATGAATTCTTCTTCTCTCTCAAACATGACGGCACGTCATCTACGTGACGTCTACATTTTCCTAGTGTCTCCTTGCTCTCTGAAAATGCCCTCCATCCCTCGTGTCGACGCTGGAATATTAGGTATTTTTAAGACGGGATTTTGCAATATCGTGTGGCATAGATGTATGTAGAAGTTAAACCTTTCAGTTCTCTTCCGAATTTCGGCATGTTTTATAGAGTTTTATTGGAAGGGAACTCGATATTCTAACGCTGATCAATTCATCGTTCGTCAGAATTTTATACGATGATAACACAAACACATTTTAAACGGGCGTTTTAGCCTTCATTTCGTAATACGAACGTAGTCACGCAGAGCCTTCACATCAATAGAACCTAACAGCTACAGCAGTCCCGCGTTCAACGCATTCGTGATGGCTACGCTGGTCTCCATAAGGTCTCCGTTGCAGGTTCTAACCCGTGGTGCCTGGACAAAAACTACGCTGGATTTCTGATCATTTGGGACCGACTGTTTGGCACGTTCGAAGCCGAGCGTCCAAAGGAGACCATCAATTACGGACTCGTAGACCAGCCCCAGACCTTCAACATCGCCTGGCTGCAGGTGGGCGAGCTCAACAGGAGAACTCTAAGGTGCTGTAAATTTGTTGAAGTGCTGTAAAGGTGCTGAAGGTGCTAAGGTGCTGAATGAAGTGCTGTAAATTTGTAGTTGTACGAGTCTTACAAGTTAAACTCTTTCTCTCCTGAACATATACGAGTAAGGTATGCTCTAAATGTGTTAGAAATTCCACTAAATTTTTTACTTCCATTACAGAGTGCCTAAAAGTTACATTAATCGATTTTAATTATTAGTGTCAATCAGCGTTCTCGGCAGGTGTTTCAAGCAAGTCCCGTTAGTCTCTAACTGGGAAAATTCAAGAAAAAATTGGCACCAATTAAACATAGACCAGAGACTGAGGTGCCCCTGTAGTGCTCTAATTTTAAGGGTTAATAATAAAGCCCTGTCGTGTCAAAGCGAAGTAGAGTCACAGTTGGGAATTTCTGATGCTAGTGTAGACGCGCCCCGCCAAAAAAGGAGAGACAAATGATGTTAATTTTTATAAGATGCCGTCTTAATATAACTACAGTAAATCTGACATGAAATGTTATTTTCAGTATCACTGATACGGACTGCCTTCTCTGACAGTCTCGCTGATTAGTAATACAAACTCGGAATTTTCTCCTATCTAAACCCTTAAGCGCGTGACAGAGTGACGGATGGACGGACGGACGGACCAACCAAGCAAGCAACACTGGACTATCATTATGTAGTGGGGTACTCGGTCATTACCTTCGTTAGTGCGACGTCCCAAACGACACGATTGAGTTGGTGAGCCCGTTGTTTCAGACTCTCTGACGCATGGCCTGAGGATTTTCAGGTTCTAAAAAACACATGAGTGCACAGTAAGAGCGTGAGTTATTGATGCTTTTCGGGAATGGTTTTACGCTCCTAAAATACAAATTATCATCACAACTATGTACACTCAATACCTATAGAAATTTGGTCCATTTCTGAATCCTGCACCTCCAATCGACGCAACTTTTCAAATTACTAATTCCTTTAGTATTTTCCATACGCAATTACTCAAAGTTTCTCAATCGTTACTCTAGATTTTCGAGAAACTCTATGTATGACTGTCATGGCTGTCACTGACGCTGTCTCAACTGCAAGAAAAGCCTGACTGTCGTAAGTTACATGCTTCTGAACATTCCTGGCGCGACGCACCCGGAATATCAATTTAAAATTATCAATAATTCCTTAAGTAGTAGAGGCTTTTTTTTACGTCTGTGTTTTGACTTTCATTTATCGATCATTTTCCCAATTTTTTCAACAAAAAACTGGTAAATACGTTGTAGCCTACAGTTAAAATCGCTGTAGCATTGGCAGGACGCGAACTTTTCGTTTCAACGAAAGGAATAAAAATTCGCTGAGAATCAAACATTAATCGAATATTGCAAATCACTGACCAAATTACCACGAGAGATAGAAATCTCAGTACAACTTACGAATCGAATGATACCCCCAGAATATCGCGATCTAATGATATCTCGACTTGTAAATGGAAATTAGAAATCTTATTCCGACGTAATGCTACTTGCTAATTGTAGATTTGCAGTGAAACAATCAATGGAGTTCAGTTATATTAGATTTTCCAGAAGGTAACGAACAATTTTCATGTGTAAAAAGAGGTGAACTTTACTTTTACTTTACTTCTAAATCTTTTCGCAATTTTTGTAGCTCTTCTACCTAGGAGGTCTTCAAAACCCCTAATTTGGAGTCTCTCACTGCGGTTCACTATTCAAACTAAAACCTCCTATTTAAATAGTGAAAACCATCTTCGAACAGTTCATTCGCCCGCAGCATCTCAACCATACACTTTTCATTCTTTTTTCAAGTCTTTACAGCTTTTCTACTTCTTTTAAATGGTGATTAAATTTTATGCAATATAAATTTGTCCGATGACGAAACAAACGTTTGTACGACGATTGGTTAGAAATTTCCCAACGATCTAATCGTTTAATTTTAACCAGTTGTGCATGAAAGTTACAGCAATTTGATGAAGCAATTACTCGCGGTTTGGATAACTAAAACTTTAACGAATTCATTATAAAAATAACTGAAGTTAATTTCAAAAATCGTTAATCCGCACATGTAGTTGGAATTGCGTCATATGTCGACGTAAATAAGTATTACATGTATAAAACACAATAGTTTATCGTATCCTGTTCTCCCATGCCTGCCATGACAGAGATATCAAGAGGAAACCAGTTGCCCCGTCCACCAGACAGATTACGTTTGTAAAATAAAATAGCTGATCTTATTTTGCTCTCTCAGGCCTTCTACTATCGGGATGTCCCAGGGAAAGAAGCCGACAGATATAATTTGCACGATATAATTGTTCATTGTCATGCTCTCTCAGGCCTTCTACTATCGGGACGTATTGAGAAAAGCTGCAGCCCAGACCTCATGGACGGACACCCTGCGCGCTCTCGTGTACGGGCCCGGATGGACCCCAAATGCCCCCAGACTCGGCTTCCCTCTCCCGGATATCAAAATGAAACCAAGGAAGAAATACAGCCCACGTATGCCACCCATTGTCGAGGTCTATTTGTCGTCTCACTTCCTCATCACTCTCTTGCTTCAGCAGACTCTCCTGAAAAACTTCCAGGCAAGTCACAGTTTTCCTTCTTGTAAGATCACTAATGATAAGTTTGCTGGTAAACGCTAACTTACGTTATTAAAAGCTCCACCGCAAAGGCCGTGCATCTTGAAACAGGAATGACTGAATACTTTTTCAATCGTAGAAAAGCAACGCAAAAAGTTATCAGAGAAAAAACTACCAATTTTACATCTATGGACTCGTATTTTGAACTTCTATGCCAGTAAATGATGCGTCAAGATAATTAACAACGGGTCAACATCAGGGAAAATATAATTCATAAGATCCGCAACGGTGTACTCCATTATAGAAGACGTTAACATCATTTGAAGATTGACATTTGAAGTACGAGTAATTCCCAGAATTCCTCTTTTTCAAAACACATCTCCCCTCGCGGGGGAAATCTAAAAGACTACGAAACCTCGAGGTGACCTTCCCATCATGCTCCACGTTTAACCCAAGTATGACTTGAATATTGTCAATCATGTTTTTGTTTACCGTCGGCATTGAAAGAGTTTCAACTCTCATATGCTTTTTGTACTAAGGAGTCATACGATTGCAATCTGAAAAATTATTTACGTGGAAATTTTTTGGTGAGATTGTCGAATAAAGAGCAAGTGATCTCTGAACCACTTCGTGCTTTAGCAGATTTGGCCAGGATCCTCGTTTGTCTACCAAAGCTAGATCTCACCCTAAACTTTTCCCTCAATCTAGATTATTACATACGCCTTCAAGATTTATGTAGATAAGCTCCCTGGACAGAAAAATAGTCATCTATTATTTTTAGGTCTGTCATAGAGGAGGGCGAAGAGGTCTGTCATATTCTGGTGCTGTTTCAACTACAAAGAAGTGGGTCCTTTATTTGAGAGATCCGTCAAACTGAACCAGCATGGCTCCACCAAGCTGCTAGGTAACCAAATATTGCCATGTGTACAATATTTGAATGAGAAAAGGCCTGTTGCTTTGCCCACCTTTCAGGATGAAAACTTCCGGGTAAATCTGGGTAGAACTATCATTAATTGGCATGACCGTCATTCAGGATGTGCTTCGCATTTAGATTGACCAGTCGAGTCCCCTGACATGAGCCCAATAGAAAATTAGTGGGACCACCGAGAACGAAAAGTTAGACATCGAGAAGAACGTCCACGTACTGTGGCCGCACTACGAGATCAGTTGATGAAAGGGTGATTTAAAAAGACCAGGTGTACATTAGGACACTTGGAGACTCAATGCCGCGCAGAATTGCAGCTATTAGTTGTGCTCGTGGAGGTCTTACGCCATATTAATAGCAGGAGACTACTTTTTTGCCCGGGGAGACTTTATTTCATCTTCCTTCATGACACCATTACATTAGCGAAAGACTTTGATCTCGCTCTTGAGATTTTTTTTAGTACAGAAACATTTTAGAACGTTTCCTTTTTAGGTACCTACGCACGTCCATTGTCATGACACAAGCGGGGCTGGTTAGCAAAATGAGTATCCTCGTGAGTCTTACCGGACCTGATTGTCATTCGCTCATATTTAGGAACATAAATTAATTATCTAGATAACTATCACTTCATAAGTAACCATACACGTCGATATAAGCAATATTTTTCATGCAGAAGTATAAGTCAATAAAACAGACTCTAAGAAGGAATCATTACCTCTGCAGTAAATTACGAGGGTTTGAGCTAAAGAGAAATAGTCAACTGAATGTGTAAAACAATCATTGAACTGACTGTAAGTATACAGTTAACGAATTTTTACTTCTTCTGTTCCTTCCACAGAACTACTCTACGATATCCGTGCTACTTCACATGTTCTACCTGCTGGTGACACTCGGCAACTTCGGTGCGTTGTACGACGGCTGGCGGGGTGCCGTCTTGCTCGAGTCTCTGCGTTGTGTAGTATTCCTAATTTGGTCAGTGCAGGTTCCGCTGTTAGGAGGAGGCACTGTCGAGTCGGTAGTCAGGTATTACAGTGCCATTTCGGCTGTCATATGGGCAGGTTTAGCGTTTTTCCGTAATAACTTGACGATCAAAGAAAACAGTCATCGAAAGAAGAAATAAGCCGGTAGGCATTCAATAATACCGTAACTGCTTACTTTTACTAAAATGATTTTATTTTCCACCTTTAATTTGAAATGTGGCGTGGCCCATTTAAACGAAGCAGTCATCTTAGTAGTGGCCAGAGAAGTATGAAATTATAACGTGTTGCCAACACGTTGCTATGTACATTCGGCAACACGTGTTTAGCTTTCTCCACGAGTGCCTACAAATGTCATTTGTAAGCCACATGTTAAATCGGGTACCGGGTGATTTAACAAGGAAACAAACGAACGTGCAAAGCCTAATATCAACCCCAGAAGCCAAGAGATTGAAGACGTTGTGTCTTCGCAACGATAAAAACTAATTTAAAGAAAATAATTCGAAAAATCTCATTAGAAACAAAAAATCCACAACGGCTTCCAACCTACAAAAAATGAATAGATGACAAATCACGGCAAACACAAAAATTAGAGAATGAGAATAGATTACCTAATAGTGGACATTCGTGCAGTAGGCCGCCGATTGCACGCAATGTCATTTCCCAAGAGAGAAAAAAAACTTGACTTACTGAATTGGAAAACGAAAGTTATAGATCTGCACTGCCTAGCTCGAGTCACGCCTGAGAAGCCCCAGAACTTGACGATGCACTGACGAGGACAGGCACAACCAACAGCCTCTTAAGCGGCAGCTCAGGATTCCAACACATCTCTTGGAGCTTTAAACTCGGAGAGCAAAATGCTGACTCGTTGACATGGGGAAAAAAATATTCGAAGCTCCAGTTGCACTATATTTCCGACTACAGAGCAGAGCAGCTGTGCAGCGAGAGCTCAAGTAACTGGTATTGTCGTACGAACACACGAGGTCACGGTGTATATCGAGGCACAAATTCTTTGGTGTAGAATAGCATGAAACACGAAAGAGAAGTAAACAATCGCATAATCTACAATAACATGGAAATATAACTCGTAATCTAAAATTATGTCTTTCATTGCTTTCCCATGGTCTGGAAATCGATTAACCAACTTGAACCTCTAAGAAGAAGTAGGGAGATCTAAAATGGAATTGATGATTCAAGTAGAAACAATCGTTAAGTAGAAATTAATACAGGTACAAAGATTGCTTAGGTCCCACGGCACTAAGTCAGGCAAAATTAACTTAAAATTATAATCACCTTAGAAACCGGATCCTCCAGTTGGATTTTTCGATGAGCCTATTCTTTTAAATTTTGTGCCATTCATTAGATTTGCAGTATCTCACAAGAAGTACTCCTATTTTTACACATCCGGTTTTCATCAGACTTTTTGGAACGGATTAATCAGAAATACGGAGGTAGAAGCATTCATACATTCTTCCATGAACGCAAGCGTGAACGAAGAGGACAAATCACAAAGTCTGTGTTTAGTAAAGTAGCCCACCGCTGCATTCGAGAGGGCTAGCGAACCATGCGTGAAGTTTCACATAGTTCTGAGGCTGACCTATGTCCTCTCACGGGAATGAATTACTATGAATGCATATGAAAAAAAAACTTTGAATCTCATAAATTATCGATAGGTTCAAGGCCCAGCCACCGTTTGTATTCCATATTGAGGGGACCATCAGAATGACACTCGGCAAAGATTTAGATACCAGTGGCACCTGAACAGCACAAATATTAGCATTCGTTGGCACAACTGCTACGCCAACAACTAAGGACATAATCCGCTTGAGCAGCCAACACACAGTAATGAAAGAGAAATGGAACATTCTCTCTAACCGGAATAAGGGAAAAATAAGACCAAACACAGCCTATTCTACTGTGAGACAACACCGAGAGGCGTAATCTCCATTCGGTCGCTGACAAGGGCAGTCAAGTTTTACACTGCCACCGCAGAGTGTATCTCAAAATTGTTGCGCACGTAAGAAGAGTGTAAAAACTTCAGGAGACGCTGAAGGTCAGCCTCGAGCACATAATCCCTTGGAAATCTTGCAAGTAAACCACGGTAATTAAGAGAAAACAATTCAGTCCTGACATCAAAAACTCAGCATTAATATGCGGTATAAATACACTGACTTAAACAGTAGATAAAGCAATAATTTACAAGACCCTAGCAAGCATGCATGGGTCAAACATTCTCTCAGACTCGACTCTAACACAGAGAAGTCGGTGTTCATCCCAACTGTTCACAAGCCCAACATAAAGCACTTGACGGCTTGAGCAGTGGAACTACAGCTCCCAGCATCTTCTTCACATTGTAACGCAGATTGCACAATCCACATTTTTTAGCCTTCCATGAAGTCCGTTGGCAAGACAAAGTTTGCCAGGCAGATGCCGCTGAAGCTCCGATGCTCATGGAGTGGTCCAACAGGCCTACCCAATTTTGAATGCAATGGTCCGACTCCGTTTGGGTCAAAATTAATTTTATAGCCATGCGACACAATGCAAATACTACCAAAAATATTATTCATTTGCGACATATTACAAAAAATACAGTATCCTTTCAAGCATCACATTACAAGATCATAAATAACGACTTAAAAACATCGAAATGATCGTTTTAGATTAGTATCGCTTTCAGAAATCACTGTACCGCAAAGAGTTATTATTAATAATAACTTGACACAAGATGACAGTAAGTCCCACTCGCACCCGACCCGTAGAAACACACACCTCCACATTGCAAGCGACAAATCTCGCTATCCGAGGACTAGCGGGCCGCTGTCGACTGCCCTCGATACAAAACGCTTGTTTTTAGCGACCCTCGAAGTTCACGAAGGGAAAAATCTCAATGAAAATCGAAAGCATCGCCCGCACTAAAATTGAAGCTGCATTACGGCAAATAAGAGCAGACCAATGACATTTGAGATGCCGTTTTCGGCTCACAGGAGCAGCAACACTTTCAGGTCCGCATGGTGCCCCACTAAAGACACGTTAGGATTATGTCGACCGCACCGACACACCCGCACATGGTCACGGGGAGACACTCCAGCAGGCAAAGGACAGATTGTTATCACAGACAAGTTACATGATTTGTTTGGGCAACAAATGATACTTTTTTGGTGGGAAGTTACGTATTGCACATTGATCTGATTGATCTGAAGTAAAATTAAACCTTGACAATTTGAGAAAACGCAAAATGTTTATATTCTGCAATGAATGCACAACCACAATTACAATCAAGTAGTACACAAGTATTCACCATGAGTTTCGGCCGTCCTATCCCACAGAATCAAAAATTGAAACTAAAGTAACGAAATATATAAATATATATATATATACGATTGACTAGCCGATATCAGTCATACAGAAAGTACGTCACTTGACGGCATTTTTGCGAAAGACGGAAGGCGACTTAGGAAACGTTAGCTGCAACTATTTAAATGAGATCAGATAAAGTTTTCCTTACGGTATCCGGTCAAATAATGTAAATAATACTACACTTTCAGTACGTATCTAAAAAAAATACAGTCCATGCATTATTGATATGTACGTTCCTTGTGAGGGAAATTTTGCTGTACATCGGTGAGCTCTTTGAGAAAGAGACAACGAGAGAGAAAAAATCCTGCCTATTTGCAAAATTCCTGCAAGACCCCCTTACAATGAGGGTTGTAAATTTCAACCTGCCAACAGTCACTGCCCAGATGGCTGGCGGTGCAAGCACACGGTCTGTGAAGTCGACAGCGATCACGTGACTGCAACAAGCACGGCATCCACGTTTGTCGNGTCGTTTCGCGGTCAATGTGTTAAAGCGAATGTCTAAGGAAATCTTTGGAGAGCGCTAAGTCCCCGAGTACGACAGGCACACTAGCAGCAGAGAACACGCCATGGAGCAACTGTTCGGCCAAGTCCTCTCAACAAGGGACTAAAGTTTAGTCTCCTGAGCTACTTACAGACCAGTCTAACTTTTTCGCCGGGGGATCTATAATCTATATATTAATACGCTTGTAACTATCTGTGTC
>VOMN01131845.1:0-22224 GCA_014899125.1 Orchestia grillus | reverse complement strand
CAACTGGGGAAGGTGTGGCCGGCAAATAGGGCAGGTGTTGCCGGCAACTGGGACAGGTGTTGCAGGCAACTGGGGCAGGTGTTGCCAGCAAATGGGGCAGGTGTTGCCGGCAACTGGGGCAGGTGTTGCCGGCAACTGGGGCAGGTGTTGCCGGCAACCCAGCACCTGGTGTGCAGTGAAGCCTTGCGTATTCTTTTGGTAAGAATACAGACGGGAAAGCACTCGATGTAAACAGTCACACAGAAGAACTGTTTGAAAGTTTATTAAACATTTAGCGTACCTATGTTTTGAAGTATAAATGAACAACGTACGCTTTCAACCGGTCTGCCATCGCTATAGCCCTACAGCATAGCATTCATCATTCGCTGGAATGACGCAATAAATCATAATTTTAAAGCTGATGACTTGAATCATTTTGTAAAATAACTTGAATCATACAACACTTCAGTGGACTTGAGACACAACACAGCGGAGTTGTTCCCCATTTGTAATTACTCTACATAGTTATCAGGTCACAGAAAAATGGGTGTAGGTTTATATCATATCCAAGATGTTCATGTAAAGGTTTTGACAATGCATCCTTTGAAGTAGTCTTAGTCCCACTTTTGTAACATGGAAACTCAGCTGAAATACTCAAATTATATATAAGCTTCGACCCACGATTCTATGAGTTGCCCCGTACGGGATGACTCCCTTATTTCCCTTATTTTATTTTCGGCCGCAAAAATATGACTTTTAACTATCATTGACACATTTTCGTATCTATGATACCGATTACGCATAAAACAGGTTAGCTCCGGAAGGAAGAATAGAGAACCGCGGTAGAATGGCACAGTGTCAGAAATGCGTAGAATTATGATGTTAATGCTACGCTGGCGTTCTGTCGATGTATACAGTTGTCGTGAACACTTTGTGCGTACATAAGTCCTGGATGTACGAGGCACAGGTTGCTTTGGTGTAATTTGGCATCTTCCATTTGTGTGGGACGCGACCCTTTGAACTCGTTGAACTCATTAGCAGCTCCACACGACGGATCGTCATAACACGGCCTCGTAATTTCCGCATTTTTAAGTGCTGGAATGGGAGTAATTACTATGTTTACTTATTTCACTGCTAAACAAATTATACTCTAGAATTTCTACGAATCCATGTTAGACTGCTTTTACACGACATGCTTCGCTTCATTAGAGCCTTTGGATTTCCGTCAAGAGTCATGAGATGGAATGTGCAGCGATTCAAGCGTCGAGCGGCAAGGTACAGTGAGCGTCAACTGATTTGATCTCGGTCCGAAATTAATTAATTTTTTTCGTATCATTTTTCCACATTTTGAAGTGGGAAGCTTTTCTTTTGGAAAATTCAAAACTAGGGGGTCACTTGGGGCTCTGCAATGAAATTAACAACACGCGCGTCATTGGTTACGTAAAAAGAATTCCTTTCACTTTAGGTGATGTAGTTCAGTTAGATTATGCGCGAGCAAAGACGTTTGAGTCAATTAAAATTTGAAATGAATTATGATAATACAACTTTAGCACTATAACAATTATAGTTCAACAATTGATAAAATAATTACAGCTGTGGTAGAATGAGCTCCAAGGAATCTAATTAAGGGAATTTCACCGAATATTTTCGTATCCATTATGACCTGCAGTTTCAAAAGTTCCTCGTGCACGCTGTGCATCGTGACGAGTGAGGTGCGAGTGTCGCAGCGCTCAGACGCATCGTGTGTTCACATGTGTCATGCGTCATGACAACATTCAGACGTAGCGTGTGTTCACATGTGTCATGCGTCATGCGTCATGACAATATTCAGACGCAGCGTGTGTCCACACGCGTCATGACAGCATGCAGACGCAGCATGTGTTCACATGTGTCATGCGTCATGACAACATTCAGACGCAGCGTGTGTTCACATGTGTCATGCGTCATGACAACATTCAGACGCAGCGTGTGTTCACATGTGTCATGCGTCATGACAACATTCAGACGCAGCGTGTGTCCACACGCGTCATGACAGCATGCAGACGCAGCATGTGTTCACATGTGTCATGTCGCTCATCGTCAACGGTAACTTTCCATTTGAAGTTTACGGTCAGAGAAAGAAGAAAAAATTCTGTCGTTTTCACTTTGTTAGATACAGTAACAGTCACTTATGACTAAGTCCTGTTCATCCAAATGATCTTCACATGTTCTGGTGTGTATACTTAATAACCCAATTTTGAATAGAAACGGTTTATATAGAAGCTGGTTTTTTAGTCTCTTAAATACATCCGTCCATTCTGCCCCTAATACACCACACTCGAACAATCTATTCGCCTACCCTCAACAACGGCCTCAACGATGCAAGTACGCACGTCTTATCATCAATACGGAGTACTAACTCTGCAACGCACGCTGTGCAGAAAAAATAAGCCTTCATCCGCAGTGCCAGCGGCCAGCGACCGGAACTCATAACGTATGCACGTGTGCATAAGTCGATGAGTGCGTCACTCGCTTTAATACAGGGATTTTATTCTCGCAAGCTATTGCTACCGAGCTCCCGAGAAGGGAAAAGCAAAAGTCATTTAACTTGAAAGTAAACTCCATGATTGATTAAAACGGATTCTCTTCCCAGGCATTTGCTGGTGAGTAGATTTGTGAGCAACGTAGTATGAAATAAATCCACGTGTCATTGTGAATCCTAAAGCGTGACGTCATCTGGAGGCAGGTCGTAAAGCTCGGCCTGGTGGAGCTCAGCTCGCGGTGACGTACGCTTATTTTCCTTTCCTTTCGCTCTACTTTGGAAATTATGCGTTCGTTCACCCGGTGGGGGTGTGCTAAACAAGGGATCGCGAGTAAGAGTTACCGTAGCTTATTTTTCATTTAGTGGCTGTGAAATACCGTATAACCACTTCTCAAAATTCCTGAAGAAGTAGTTTTGCGCACTTATTTGCTTTGCTTAGGCTTACGATGCTTAACGTGTTATTAAATTGCACTATCTTCAATAGATACTTCATGATTAATCATTAGGTCATAGAGCTTTTCATCACATCCTGCATGTATCAGGTACATATATTGATCATGGTGCTGCAACCTTACACTGTTTTATCTGCTCTCAGTAATGTTATGTAAAGGCATCATTAATGCGTCGCCGCGAGCTGAGGTAGGGACGTTCACTAGCGAACTCCTAATTGCAGCCCTGTGTGTTACGGAAAATTTTCACTGTGATGTAATCTAAAAGAGCCGGGTTAAAGTTACGTTGTATAAAACATGCGTATTGTACAGCTTTAATGAAAACTGTAATTAGATTTTTAGCTCCGCGTTGTGCACAGTCGTTTCGACGAGACATCACAACCACAAGCTAGCTCAGATTTTTGTGAAAATTGCGAACTAGGAATAGCGGCAGTGTTGAATGAGGCTGGATTTTCAGTAAATCTCCCTGAATGTTTGCAAAATTTCTAGAAAATAATTCACTGAGTAAAACTTGCGTTTTTAACGAAAATATTGCTGTGGGTTTCAATGAGCAAAATTTGAAACAATACGAAACAGATTTTTACGAGTTTTGTATTGAGAACTTTCATGAATTCTCGCCTTAAAACAAACAATGAATGCCTGACAAATCCTACTGATAAACAGTCAAGACGTCATAAGTACGTGCATGGTATTATATTATGAAATCAAGTGTTCTAATTTACAGATAATGCTTAATGATATCTTTGATTTGATTGAAGTGAAGATCAGTTCTCTCAAGAGCTACAATCCTTTCGTGGTGTATACGATAAGACGCCTCGCTGCCGGCCGCACGCGAGACCACAGCATCTCTGGGCTCGCATTGCTCTGGTCTGAGAAGCCCCTCGCCAGGGCGACGTTGGCAAGAAACCTGCGCCCACGGAATGCAATTTAACTGGAACGCGAGAATTTTGGCCCAGTAATGCCATCTTCATTTCCCCGTCCATTATGTGCGGCTGTGTAGTCTGAATTTGGCGAAAATGTGCATCTTATCGGGTGCCAGAGTCGGCAGGCTGTGGCGCACATGTGCTCCTGGAACGCAAGTGTGTGCTGGACACTCTCAGGTGTCGAGAGAAAAATAAATAAGCTTTATTAATCCCAACGCAGTTGCCGTGCAGCGCATTCTCTTATAGCTACTGACATGCGAGTGATGTGAGGAATGTGAGGTTTAGGTTTTATTTTCCAAGGAAAGCACTCCGTGGTTCCATGAAAATCCTTCACTCCTCCCTGGATTCGAACCCTTACTGCCAGCTGTGAGCGAGACAAAATATCAATGCGCCACGGAACCCACCATCTTTCAAAGAACTTGACCAGGAAATTCAAAAGAATTTTTCGAGCCTCTGCCCCATATCTTTGCGAGAGTATCTCTTGTTTCAACAGAGGATAATTTCCATTGAAAGTTGTTAAGCCTATGTTGACGGCATGTTGAATCGCCTAGCACTGTCACTTAGGCTGAGCGTAACGTGTTTGTAATGAGAGGTAGTTTTTGTGGAGATTGATAGGTAGTCGCTCAATATTTTTCAAGTTCGATGTGTTGTAGTGAAGATAATTTGGAGCTAGCGATTACGGACGTCGCATATTTCTCAAGTAACTAAGGGTGAAATTTACATCTGCAGAGATTTAGAAATTTTAACACATGCTGAATAATATAATGTATACAGAATGTAGGTCACGGACTCTAGAATATTAATAATTATATTCAGAATTTTACCCTCTTTAGAAGCCTAACCTTGATTTTAATGAGGAGACTATTTTGGTCAACTTATTTCTCTCAGGAGCTCACAACCTACTTATTCATTGAGAGCAAACACTCATTGTCTCGGTGGGCGGTAAGGAGACCGACCTTCAGGTTACGTGTTCTTGTTTTGTTCTCCCTAGCAGCTGATGTTGTAGAGTGTTTTGTTCTCTCCGGTAGCTGATGTTATAGTGTTTTGTTCTCCCCGGAAGCTGATGTTGTAGAGTGTTTTGTTCTCCCCGGCAGCTGATGTTGTAGAGTGTTTTGTTCTCTCCGGCAGCTGATGTTATAGAGTGTTGTGTTCTCCCCAACAACTGATGGTATAGAGTGTTTTATTCTCCACAACGACAAATGTTATGGTTTGTTTTGTTCTAAACAACAGTTGATGCTATAGTTTGTTTTGCTCTTAACGGCAGCTGATGTTACTTTTCTTTGTTATCCGCAGCAGCAGATGTTATTTTGTTTTGTTCACTGCAGCTGATATTAGTTTGTTTTGTTATTCGCGCCATCTGATGTTAGTTTGTTTTGCTCTGCACAGCACCCAATGTTTGTTTGTTTAGTTCTCCACCTCAGCTACTGTTAGTCTATTCTGTTATCCACAACAGCCGATGTTAGTGTGTTCTGCTCCCCACATTCTTGCCAGCGTTGTTGTCCACAGCAGCTGATGCTAGTCTGTTTTGTTCAACACATCAGCTGATGCTAGTCTGTTGTCTTCTACATCAGCTGAGTCAGATAGCTCGAGCTGATGAGATATCCACAGATGTCCCATCTTTGGGTTGAGTGAATTTTTCGCTGTGTTCTAATTTTTCTACATCGTCGATTTTTTGTGTGAATCTATGTAATAGTATAATAAAAGCGATTTTTTTAATCTAATAGTATAATAAAAGCATGTAAATAATCAATACTACTAATTTTGTGAGTTATTATGACGAGTAATGAAAAAATGACAATTTAACGAAACTTAAAAAGTTACGTCAAGTCACAAGGCCGTAGTCGTCACCAGGCTGAGATCAGTGATCACTGCGTCAAAAGTAAGCCAAATTAAACGGTATGCGCAGTGATCGATGCAATCACATTCGTTCAAAATGATCGGTTTTGAAACGACGAAATAGCTTCCCGTCCAGACTGACAGTCTACTCGGAGGTACAGCTCGCTGAAATGTACATAGATAGATCACAATTTGCGAGCATGCCTGTTATCTGGCTGGCGAGTGAGAGTGTTGCCATCGCAGAACGATTTCACTTCCATATGCCACCTCTCGGGAACGCGCGTGGTCGATCATGAATAAATGAGATGTCAGTCGCGCCACACATCTTCCGGCGGCGCACCAGGGAGGGGGGGTGTGACACCTGACACGATAGGGGACTCTCTCCGGACCGGGTATAGTCTGGGGAGCGCTGTGCCACAGCCACCACATGCTTCCTTCAGTTCCCCAAGTGAACGGTGCGGTGTAGGTATGTGTGTTGGGAGGCGTCGTCGGCGTTGTACGTCGGTGGCTCAGATAAGCGTTAAGTTTGAAGCTGTTCTTGAAATAATGAAAGTCTAGCCAAAAGATGTCTTCCCGATCAGCGCCAAGATGAATAAACTTGTGCCCTATCACAAGAATCTGAAAATTCTCACCTAAATTTTGTATTCTAAGCGATAAGAGCTGCAGACAGCAGCCACGTCAAACAGAAACAGTAACTTTTCAACAGACGCGGTCAAATTGACGAATAAATCCGCGGCCTAGCGTTGCACACCAGCCGCCGCTGTGACATTATTGAGATCTCATCCCAGCGGCCACGAAGGATGCCTTTGAAGAAGTCCCTAAGGCGCCTGAGCCTGCAGAACTGCACGAAGCAGCGCTTGGCTCCTGAGGTCGACGACGCGGCGGCGTGTGAGCGACAGAGACCCAAAGCGCCTCCAGTCAAGGGCCGTCGGAAGTACCTTTTTTCCGACAGCTCAGGAGACAACCTGACCACCTCTCCTTCTTCCACGTCCGAGGACGATCATCTCAGTGAAAGTTATGTTTATTCTGGTCCTCCCCTGAAGTTGCAACATTCAGTTTCAAGCACAGTTCCATTCAACAAAAATCCTCTACCGCATATTTCTCTTCCACGGAAGCCCCAGAGTTGTGAATTTTACGATAAAAGTTCTACCTACATTCCAGAATTTCATCGTAAGCTTGGAAACGCTAACTTGGTTGTTGATCGAAACTCTTCTGAGAAACATAAAGAAGCCGGAAAAACTCCCATAAGCAATCAGACATTCCATTTTGACGATGTGGCATCCAGCACGTCTTCTCGGCCACAGCTGAGCGCGCACCCACTGCCACCTCGGCCCCGACGCAACCAGAGTTCTGGGGGAGAAATTTCCCAGTCGCCGTCACCGCCTCGCATCCGTCATTCTTGTTCGCTTCCTCAGCGTTCATGCAGCCACGAAAAACTCCTTGCCTGTGCCGGCCCATCTAGCGCTGGGGGCGGCAGGCCTCGGAGGTCATCCACCAGCAAATATGAGTGCTCGGACACCGCTCTTCACGAGTTCCTTCTGGGAACCTGCACCCTAATGGCGCTCGAGAACGCCAAACTCAAGCACCAACTGGAAGAGCAGAAACAGGAGAAAATTGCTGAGGCCGCAGAGACGGCTTCCAAGAAGCGCTTTTCCACTCTCAGACTTCGCAGAAGATCTTTGCCTGCGGCCAGTATTGATTACGAAGACAAAGTAAGTTCGAGTAAAACGTTTCAAATCTAATGCTTTGAAGGAGATCGGAAGGATGCCGTATAAGCTCGAGCTGTTCATGTTAAAGGATTTCTCAAGGGAAAAACATCTTTAGATTTGATAGCAGTTTGAGCTCCGCCGTATTGCAGGGTCAAGGTTAACAACAAGATAAAAAAACGTGGCAAATATTCTATTGGGTAAAGCATCGCATGAATGTGGTGGCCTTCAATTTCATGAAATCTGCATATTTGAAATAGAACTTCATTTCGGTCTTTTGTTCCGTAGCGGCCTTACAATGGTCATGGCCAAGAGCGAAGGCAACCGAAGCCTCGTTGAGATCACGAGGCTTGTCACTGATGCAACGTCAGGCAGCGCAGTTTATAGGCCGAATGTATAACTGTCCTTCTTCCCATGACCTTGTTTCTCACGGCATAAACAGGCCCTACAGTTTATTCCTTGATTTACCTTCTACGTGATCGAATTCATGAACTACTCTGCCGACAATATTAGTGCAAATGCTGAGCGGAAATGAATGAAGCATTGTATAGGTGTATGATTGCACATCTAAAATTGCAGCTGTTATTTCTTCAAGTTTTGTTCATTTAATTTTTGCAGTCTTGGTTTGAGGTAAACTGAATTAAAAATGTGTAGGTACAAGGTGAATTTGAATATAATTCATTTAGATCGGTGAATCATATTATTTGCACTTCTGACCTTAGGCCATTTCAATGAAATTTAATGTTCGGAAATCCTTCATTTTCTGATGGGAAATGACTCTGCAAACAACTTTACAAGTAATTACACCGCTCTAAAATTTACTGTGCGTAGATGTTAAATGCCAGTGATTCAGTCATTTTCTGGAGTAAGTTTATTCATTCACAAAAAATTTGTCATCATCTTAATGGAAAAAATCTGTTTTCCCAGATTAATTGCTGTTGGTCTAAATGCTTCAATATTTGACAGGCAGTAGAGATCGCGGCAAATAAATGAAGAACCGCTTTACTGATGCCCGCCACTGACATATCGAATCATTTCCATCTTTTGAGAGTGAGGTACGGATATATCGAACGGTGGCAACACCGATCAATTTTACTCGCCACCAGTGCGGAGATTCCATAACAACTTAGTTTTAAAAATCCAGATTTTGTACGTACACTTCAGACCTCCGCTTTATGAAAACATTTAGGGCCACATGTAAAGCATGAATGAATCTCTTGTACCTAGGCTTCAAGAAAACAGTTTTCGACATACTCGAATCAATGCTCTATATCTCCGATAAAAGTTCTAACTATTTGCGTAGGTTTCATGAATCTATTGATACTCATGTCCGTGAATAGCATTCATGAAAATAATAGCCAATTACTGCGGATGTATATTCTACAATGATTGTTGTATTTGTATCTATCTTTATGTCTGGGATATAATTTCCTACAATATGAGAGCTCCTAGAAGTATCCTCAATGTTGCCATTCTGCATTTATTTACAGCACGAATGTCTTTTGTGACGCACTAATAACGGTTAAGTTCAGATTTTAATTTCTCACATAAATACATAAATTTTCCCTCTGCTCACATGGAGACGTCACGTCTAAACTTAGAGCTGGTCGTCAACGTTATGTAAAGCTTTGACCTCTTGGAACACTTGCCGAGTCAACTGCCCGCGCCTCCGCACTCGCCCCCGTAAGGCGGCCCTACCGGGCCTCGCTGCGGAAATCACTTTTGAGAATCGAGCTATATTTACTACCCATTATGGCATCATTACACGTTGCGTGTTCCGCTCCCTGCGGATACTTTGCGGAATAAGTGAATAGAGTTTTTTTTATGTCGGTTTCCATTGACTGTGAGGGCCTTCTCTTCTCTACTGAAAGCCTCAGCACAGGTGACCGAGACTCCCAAAAAGAATGTTTCGGAAAAGTGTCGTCGCTCTTCAACAGGTCGTTATTATATAATGCGTTCGAGAACCCCTATTTCTTCACCTTTCTTTGCTTTCACAGAAATCTTTCATAAATAGCATGTGCCAGTGTAACGTTTTTATTTTGACAATTGATGAGCAGCTCGCAGGGCGAGTTATTTGTTATAAAACTTAACAATGAGACAATTTTTGGTCAGGCCTATTTCGAGTCTAAACTTGCGAGTACGTAGAGCTTAGGCTGCACTGAATTAAAATATGGTTATTTATGATCCGCGTGTGGGTGAAATACACTATTCTAAAACATATTCGAAAATAAGGGTCGTTAACGTAATCTGACATACTTTTCTGCATCAGATGACATTATGATGCTTGCATATGACACAGCACATGTTTGCATGTATACAAAAAATAGGTGAACGACATTAATAATAAATGACATTAGTCTACGGTGTTTGATACGAAAATTTAACTTACTCTGACCGCCTGTTATTTCTGCACATGGATAAAGAATAAATGAATTTTTTTAGGTAAGTAATTAGAAGGTCAATCCCATGTACGTATACGATCAGGCCAAACATCTGTAAAACTAAAGACTTCTTAATGTGCAGTATCAATTAATTTCAGCGGTAGCATTGATGTCACCAAGTTCTTTCGCAGGTGCCAATATTCATCAAAGTCATTTTGTGACATTTCGGGCAGGAGTGGAATATTCTTACGGTGGCCTTCAAACCCTTTCCAGACCACTGCTTTGCAAATCAGTTGGAAGGTTGTTCTAGGCTATTTTCGTTTAGGTGTATCATTTCAATTCATAAAATGATAGGTGCCTCATTAAAAGATAGACCAGACATTCCACGTATAGAAGCACATTGAAGCATTCCTCGCATAGAAGCACATTGAAACATTCCACGCATAGAAGGACATTGAAGCATTCCACGCATAGAAGCACATTGATACATCCCACGTATAGCAGCACATTAAAGCATTCCACGCGTAAAAACACGTTGAAGAATCTTACGGATAGAAGACTGTTCGAACTGTCGTAGTTTTGTAGATTTCATATGCTATGATTCTAATTCCGATGGGAATGCTTCAATCGAAGCATCGAACTTAAATACATAAATTATTAACACCTTGCCTGCACAATGTATGTGAATTTCATCTACCACACCATACATATACAAACCTCATTTCAATTGTTATACCGAGGCAATGAAACTATTTCTGTAAAACACATGCGCCGAGCAGCCTTGAGTGTGAGCGGGAAAGCTGATCGGTATGGAGCGCCTGCCTCATTTTGCAGAGCGCTGTCGCTGGAGCTGAGCGGGCGGGGGTCAGCTTAGCTTTAATTGCCTCGAGCGAGGGGTGATCTTGAGCCGCCTCCTCAGCTACAGATCTTATTTCAATAAATCAAACTCGAAGAATTTCGATAAACTTCAAGAGCGATGTGACCTTGACGAAATATCGCTTACATGGCTTTTCTCACTGAAGAGATATTTGTCGTCTGACTAATGTGGTCTTACTGGTCAGGTCACTGTACTGGCACGCTGGGTGAGGCACTATTGGTCAGGTCACTGTACTGACACGCTGGGTGGGGGACTATTGGTCAGGTCACTGTACTGACACGCTGGGTGGGGGACTATTGGTCAGGTCACTGTACTGGCACGCTGGGTGGGGGACCATTGGTCAGGTCACTGTACTGGCACGCTGGGTGGGGGACCATTGGTCAGGTCACTGTACTGGCACGCTGGGTGGGGGACCATTGGTCAGGTCACTGTACTGGCACGCTGGGTGGGGGACCATTGGTCAGGTCACTGTACTGGCACGCTGGGTGGGGGACCATTGGTCAGGTCACTGTACTGGCACGCTGGGTGGGGGACCATTGGTCAGGTCACTGTACTGGCACGCTGGGTGGGGGACCATTGGTCAGGTCACTGTACTGGCACGCTGGGTGGGGGACCATTGGTCAGGTCACGGTACTGACACACTGGGTGAGGCACTATTGGTCAGGTCACTGCAGGGCTCAGGCCGGAAGTGTAGTGCACGCCTGTCAGTCCTAGTTAGTTCGGCTTATGTATGTACACCAGACCACTCGTGACCCACTGGGTCACTATTTTTGAAGTCCTGTTCGAGTCTTTAATAATTCTTCTTCATTTCTTCACAAATGTTCAAAGCCAAAGAAGGTAATTGAATGACTTCAGTCCCATTGAATCGTCACCACGATACGACGGAAGAACTATTATTCTAATGATTGTGCAATTTGTTTTAAATTCCTACCGTATATTTATACTAAAGAGCGAGCCTGGCTGCGGACAAGCGAGCAAACAAAATACTAAGCAAAGTCATCAGAATTTTTGCATTCTTTGAGCAGATTAGAGAGCAGTCCTTCCTAAATTTATTTATGAATGTACATATATTCTTAATTTTGGTAAATTATATTTATGTACTCCTTAGTCAAGTAATTCATATGTATATAATCCATCCTCGGTTGACTGATAAATTCACATGCTTGATGTTCTTTTTCAGTTAATGAACATATCTTTCCTAGGGAATTTGATTAATCGACCAATACTGAATATGCTCCTATTCTCCTCGGCTGGAAAGTTAACAGTCATAACTCATCCTTTCAAATTGGTGCTCTAGAAGGCTTTGCTTTATGGCGCAGTGCAAATACTTGAACTTATTTGAAACTGGCAAAAATGACGCCTAGGTCTTTCTCTGTTTCATATCAAAGAGCCGCCAGAGCTGGGAGACCGCATATGAGATCATTTTTGCGTAGAATTTGATCGAAACTCGCGGTAAACATGCATGCGTTCCAAGCAACACGAAACTAGAGCAGGTTTTGAGCAGGACATGATGTCCCTGACCACTCAATGAAGCGCTAGAGCTTCCCAGCGACCGCCAAACACATGTGAAAAGAACACTAGACTTTTCCTAACTCCGCACAGATG
Source organism: Orchestia grillus (assembly GCA_014899125.1). Classification (NCBI taxonomy): domain Eukaryota; kingdom Metazoa; phylum Arthropoda; class Malacostraca; order Amphipoda; family Talitridae; genus Orchestia; species Orchestia grillus. The sequence continues at coordinate 9,947 of VOMN01131845.1, read as the reverse complement.
CCCGGCAACAGCGGCAAAAAACACCCCCGCCGAGCTCGTCCGTGACCTACCTAACTCATCGTCGCACCATTTGAACGCTTCAAAGTTATGGCTTTTTGTCCGCTTCTTTGCAAATTCCACCTCATCAAAACATAGGCTTGGCCCCTTATTATTTCAAGCAGAAACTGTTATTTTATTTTTAAGTTTTTCTCTTTCATATTTGAGCTAAAGTTCTCAGAGGCTTTGAAGTTTCAATGATCATCACTAGTGACCTGAAGCACCATTAAGGCTTAATTTTAGTGTATGATTATACTGCACCTGGGAAAAATTGGTAATACTGTCGCCCGTTAAGTATCAAAATGCGTTTCTTCAAGAATTTGGTGCACAGGTTTAATATCGGACGATAAAATGGCTGCGCAAACTAATTTAACAAAAAAAACGAGGCGTTTGTACCCGAACAAATGGAAGCATGTTTCCCCTAAGCCGTAGAATGGTCTCCTATCCTCGATATCCTGCTCCATAAACTGAGCTCGAAGAGTGATCGTAATTCCCCCAGAAAGTAGCGCAGGACAATCAGTGAGCGTAGAAATTAACTGCAAGGGTGTTCGCCTTTGCGTCCATCTTGTTGACTCGTGTACTGGAATGACGCTGAATGAAGGATTTTGTGACGCTTAAGCATCTCTTTAGCGAAGCGCACACTCCAAACATGATGCTCAGTTTGCACTCTATGATAGTATTTTAATTAGAATGTATCTATTACTCATTTCATGTATGTTTAACTTCGTTGAGGGGTAACGTGAGTGACATGACTAAAATTGCTTACGGGAACATGATTGCAAACTAACTAGGAATACTTTTCATTCGTTCGTATAAAAGCAGTTTAAATGTATTCATTTTTTTCACGGTACAGTGCATTGTTTACCATGTCTATTGCTAACTGAGAGTAGGGTACTGGCTTGTGAAGGCAAGATGGCTGCCCTCAACGTGAGACCTGTTCGGCCTCATCGTAATGACTTAAATGACTACCAGAAATAGCGTGGCATTCAATCTTGATGGTATAAAAAAGTAAGATGGCAGTTACAGTCACAATAAATAATCTATTATCTTCTTGCTTCACGATCAAGGAAAGGGATCCTTGTTAAAAGCTTTAAAGCAATAAGTTAGTTAAGTTAAGCATGATAATTAATCGATAATAAAATACGAAAAAGCTTTCTAATGAGCAAGTGAACGCTCCAAGTGGGCAGCATTGCGTGCCACGATGTGGTAAAACTATGACTCTTAACTCCATCGCTTAAGTTTCCTGGATACTAGTAGAGCATGCGCTGAGGCGTGAAGATTATGGGGTTATTTCACTTTTGTTATAGTGCTCGAAAATTGCTCCGGCATCTTCCCCCTAAAAGTTGTTGGTTTGGTGCGTCCTTTACTTCCTATAGCACTCTAGCGTCTGAGCCGCTCGATTAAAATTCAAAGTCTTTTGTTAAATTGCCCTTGGACGAGTCAGTATGAGAAATGCAGGCCGAAAATTGGCATCTTACAAAAACGTGAGCGCAGCGTTCCACTTTCTGCGACCCGAAGCAAAAACGAAGACTTCAAACGACCCTTGAAATTTCGTTTTTCTCTGCAAAATAGAAAACGAGTTTCTTTACTGTCATGGTTCAACGATTTGTTCTGTCTTTACAAAATGCCGTCTTCTCACTTCAGTGACACGTGTTAACATTCAAAATGCAATGTTCAACCTCTTATCATACAGTATTTTATGGCTACACAACAGTGCGAAGTCAACGTTATGATGACATAACCAGCAGGACGGATGTTACTACCAGCTTCTCAGTTTTCGCTTTGGGGTTCGATTATCATACAGATTTGGAGAGCGACGGACTTCGCGACATTTTACCCTCCCTCACGTCCGTTAAACGGGCCCCGCTGATGGGCCCCATGAAGAACACTGAATTTGAGTAAAATATTGCATGTTTGTAAATGGTTACGTAATACCGGCCCGTAAGTATTTAGAACAAAATGGAAAAAAATATCATCAGGATTGACATAAGATAGGAAATACGCTAGAAGCAGGCCTTTAAAGCTCAAGAAACAAAGAGCTATCCAATTCAAATGCGGCTCTCTACATGGAACACCAACTCGTGCTTTCACTTGGCACGTGCGTGTGCGGCTGGAAGTCGAACAGAACAGAACTTGGCCGGGTTGTGTATCCTGACGGCAGCGCGGCAGGCATGCTGGGTCATAGGAGCAATTAAAGCAGCACAATTGAACTGAGCTCTTGCTCTATTACGCAGAAATTTCCTTCACTTGAACGTACAACACATCCATGCGATTTTTAGACATCCCCGGCCGCGATTGCGGCGCCCGCAGCACGAATGCTGACATTTTTGTCTTCGTGAAATGCAACGATACTGGAAGTTGAGGTCATAGTTCACGATTACGTAAGAAAATACCTTGTCCTGTGGGAATAACTGACAAGCATCGGTTTAGTTACACAGCTGTAGAGTTTGGTCGAACTTGCAAACGTGCAGACTGTAGACGATCGTACGTGAGTTGCGGCGTTTTGAAAGTGCCAGGTAATTTGGTATTGGCGGACGATGACACTGAGGCAGCAACATAGAGTGGGTATTTGAGATCAGCGTGTGGGTGAAGTGTTTCATAGTCAAATTGAGGGGCATCATCTGAAGAATAACTCCAACTTTATAACCAGCAAAAGATAAAAAGACTGCGAGTGTGCTAAAGATGACCTGCACTTACTTGTTACATTACAAGAAGTAGCAGCCGGGAAAATATAGCTCAGCCTACAAGTTTTTGGCCGCAGTGTTGTTGATCAGCCTAGCACGAGGTGTGCGCCATATGAGCATAAGTGAATAGCAGGCAGGTGATTTGTACTGCTGTGGGCTAAGCTATGAGTACGGCTGTGATTTCTGCGTGAGTTCTTCTATGCATTTCCTTTAAAGTAGACCATCCGTAACTTGTTGGGTCACTATTTTAAAGTCCCCTTTGAACCTCCGATGATTCTCCATTATTTACTTACAAATGTCCACATGCAAAGAAAATAGTCCATTCACTTTAGTACCCATCAATTAATGAACGGTACTCATGATACGGTGAAAAAACCCTTATTTAATTACAGGGAGATGAGGTTTGAATTTCTGTCATACGTTATTACTGAAGTGTGCGCACGGTAACAAACGAGCTAGGAAGCTAGTAAGCATACATAATGATCAGAGTTTTAGCATAATAATAGATATTACGTACAGTTAAGCACAACAATATTCATATCATTGCATTATTTTTGAACATATTTGAATAAATTGTGTAATAGGCTACTTTTCTAAGCAATGTTTTTACCAAAAGTTTCGAAAGTACTTTGAAATAAAACGCAAAATGAGAGTTTTGAAATAATTTATCTTAAATAAATAATGATAAATAATAGCGAATGAACCGTTCATATTTATTCGTACCCATCTCGATAACCTGCTATAAAACACCTATAGTGTAACAAAACAATGTTTTTGGAATTGTATATATGAGAATTTAATTTAATAATGTAGATATTCCAGGTTGTTCTAAAGTATTCTAATTAGTTTACTTAACGTTAGCACCCGTGAAATATTTCTTTTTAACTTTAACGCTAGTTGAGCCAGCATGGCGTAGACAAAAGAGGTCAGTATAGAGTTAAGACGAAGCATTGTAGATGCTCACAGGTGCGACAGTGGCTGCACATTGATTTCAAAGTAATTTGAAGTCCCTGGGTCAACTATTCAAAGTAATTTGAAGTCCCTGGGTCAACTATTCAAAGTTTTATACAAAATTTCTTGAATAGATTTCGCAACGGGAAAACGTAACTTGATAATGAAAGTAATTAAAAAGGTTATGAGAAACATCTTGTTTTCATAAAATTCTTATTAAATCTAAAGATTTCGAGTGTATACGCCACTTATCTTCAGTAAAACATTCTAAAAGAAATACACAAATTTAATGCAGTAGAGTCCAATACAACAATCTTAAAATGTGACAAAAAGAATAAATTTAGAAATCAACCTGCCATATTAAAAAGAGCTAAACAAGCATTTGAAGTGATGCTGAGCTGCCATGATCATTGAGCGACAGATTGTATTCGTGAACTAAAATACTTTCCAGTGTCCTTAAATCGGTGGTTGTGACGATGCTATTACTTTGAAGTTTGCTTTCAACACTGGATGGTTTGTTCATAGAAACAAACTATCCAGAGCAAACCGAAGTAGAAAATTTTTAGTACCATTCAGAATCTTAAAGTTTGAGGAAAAAAGGCGAAGCTCTCAATATGGTTGGAAAGACAAGTAGTGCAAGAAGTGAATAAAAAACAGAAGTTCACACTAAAGTATTGTAGTAAAATCTCCCCTATAAGTGAATCGAAATTACAAGAGCAATACTACAAAAATACCTAATAAAAAAGGACTGAAAAAAGGATGCAGACTCGGTAAAACATCTCTCCTTACGTTAAAATTTGATTATCTTTTGCCAGGGAATGTATTGATAAAGAGACCAGTTTCTGATCACCGGTTCGTTGGTCAGGTGAGGCTAAAATGGCACTTTTCGATCGAAGTGACTTTTCTTTTGTCCGGAGAAGGAGAGCTGAGGCATTCAAACAGAACAACACTGTTCCAACAGTGAAACATGGTGGGCGTCATATCTTCCTAGGACATTTTTCGGTCAATGGAACCGCCAGCATTGTGAAAGCGTAAGTAATCATTAAACAAGACCAACATGTCCAAATTCTTAGTGAAAATGTTAAACAGTATGCCTTATCTCTCGATATGAGACCCGATGTGGCCTTTCAACATGATAATGAACCCAAGCATACTGGATAATCCTGTCAAGAAATGTTTGAATGACAGTAAATTTAACGTTTTGCAGCGGCCAAATCAAAACTCAGATGACAATCCGATTGAAAATTTGTGGGGTTTTGTTAAGAAAAATGTCAATCCCAAGAAACTCAAGAACCTTGAACAATTGGTGGGAACTGTAAATTTGAGTGGTTCTACATTTTTGTTGATGTCTGTAAGATCCTTACAGTGAACTTCAGCAAACGTCTGGGGCAGTTATCAGAAATAAAAGCTTTGCAACTGGTGGTTGAGATCGATACGAATAAATATGGACATGGAAAATTTGCTATTATTGTTCATTATTTCTTTAGAATAAATTATTTTGATAAATCTTACTTTTACATTTGAGTCTAGAACACCTTCATAACTTTTGGTACAAACAGTAGTAAGAAAAGAAGCCCAATGAAGGATTTATTCATATATATTCAAGAACAATACCAGGGTATGAATAACTTTGGGCGCAACTAGATTCAAGTACGAATTCAAATCTAATTTAAGATCTACTTAATAGTTCTACTACAAGTAGAACTGCAGGTGGGGGGCTTTAATAAAAAAAAAAATACTACAAGTTGCACTGTAACGTCGGCATCTCGCTACTCTCTCGCGAGCTCAAATTCAAGCCCCGCTGTACATCAGGGAGCATCGCCGGTGTGATGCAGGCACACGATGTATAATAATTAAGGTTGATCGACTGGAGGCCTGGGCGGCCCCATCAGGCCGGAACAGTTCATGCACCCCGTCCACACTTGCAGCGCGCGACGCAAGGATTGAGGACGCTGCACCAAGAACGCACGCTCAAAAAGAAAGCCTTGATTTTTCATTGTCTCTCTCTTATGACGCTGTGGTTCCTTTTCGCCTACATTTCTGGGCCATTAAGCAAAGGGATTTTAGATTCCCTCATCATAAATTCACGTCAAGTATTGACTGGGGAACCGAAATTTTAAAGTCAAAACCGTCTGAGACGCGGACGTAATTAGCGCGGTCAATGGACGAAGCCGCGTTGGCTTTTATAACAATAAAAGTAGATGAAACTTAAAAAATACATCTCGACTACCCAGAAAAACATCGTCTTGCTGTGCCAAACTTTGCGAAGTAACAACACTGCAACTCTTGATGCCCTAACGCTTCCCGTCAGTCAGCTCGTCTCCGCACCTGTGATCGCATAAAATAATATTTTAATTCGAAATTCGCCCCTTGTAGCAACGCTAACTCAACGTCAACATTCTCTAACAATTCTCTTCGTTCTACGATATTCTACGGTACGATACGATGCAATATTACACTCGTGATATTTCTTTTTGTTGGCGAGTGAGTATGGCTTTACAAGAGGAAGCGTCTCAACTGCAATTCGAGGGTATCCCCGAACTCGCTGCAACTCCAGTCAGTCTTTGCCACAGCTGTCGCGTACAACAGGCGTGCAATAAGACTGGTTTGAATACATGTGCATAGGGTGGTTGAAAAAGGAAACCCAGTATTGTGGGATACACCGTGCCGTGTTGGTAAAAAATTACATAAATTAATGGCAATGATGAATTGAATTCGGGCGTCCATTTTAGAACCCTCATGTGTAAAGGGTGTTAGGGAAAAAGAGGTACAAAATTTCCCATCTACCAGGAAGTGGCAAACTAAACACTTTTGCGTCTATGAAACTTTGTAAAAATAAATTTTGGGTTTGAAGTTTAAGCTTTTTTTTTGTTTGAAAGGAGGAAATTCGAAAATAAAGTTGCCCACAAATAATTTAATTATTCATTTACTTTACAGGAATTGTTCAAAGTTTCCACCACCCACATTGATGAATATTAATACATATTTGGGGACACGTTAAAAGCTGCGTTGGTTCAACACCTGTGGGATCAGAGGAAGAGATCTCGTGGCCAGAATTCCAGTGTCTTCTAGTGATATTTCTGAAATGCCAGGCCTTTTTCACAACATCCGGCAGTCCTCAAGTCGAAAATATCACAAATGCACCGATGTGGGTAGTGGAAACTTTGAGCAATTACTGTTAAGGAAATGTATAAAAAAGTTATTTGTGGGCAATTTTGTTTTCAAATTTCCTCTTTTCAATAATTGAACAGTTAATATCTCAAAAGAACTAAATTTTTATTCGCAAAGTATCATAGACGCAAAGTTATTTATGCTGCGACTTTCTGGTAGGAGTAAAATTTTGCACCTTTTTTCCTTAACACCCTGTATAGATTTAAGCTAGTCGTACTGCATGCTTCTTGTACTAAACAGCTGTGACAAAGACTGACTAGAATTACAGCGAAACATACAGCGAAACATAAGTGGCTTGGTATCTCTCTGCCCATCTACACTCAAACTTATCTATATTTCTACCTGAGGCTTATCAAAATCTCGAGCTTAGAAATACTTAATTTATGATTACCTTCTGTAAATCGGTAAATTAATAGCACACGGATTTGAAGTTTAATCTTGATAGAAACCATCGCTTAAAAATCTTTTGTCTATTCGGTATAAAAAACTAATTTGCACTCAGTTTGTTAAAGAAAATATGGACGTTATTAGCAAAATATACACCTTAGGTATACCTCACCTGTAAATGTTGTTATATTTTCGGACACACGTAGTGTCATTAAGAAGGTCTGATGGGATAGAGTCGGGTGAAGAGGTTGAGATCAGCAGGAAATAAAGGATGAGGATCAGGATTATGGATCGGGATTATAGATCAGGAGTGTACATCTAGGTTATGTATCAGAATTATACATAGATCAGGATTATAAATCAATATTATCAATCAAAATTATAGATCAGGATTATGGATCAGGATTGTAGATCAGAACTATTGATCAAGATTATGTATCAGAATTATACGTAGATCAGGATTTTAGATCAATAGTATAGGTCAGAATTATAGATCAGGATTGAAGTCAGGGTTGTAGATCAGGGTTATAAATTGGGATTATAGATCATTTTATAGATAAGGATTTAAGATCCGAATTAAAGATCCGAATTAAAGATCAGGATTATGCATCAGGATATCATCATGATTATAGACCAGGATTATAGATCAGCATCATAGGCTAGGATTAAAGATCAAAATTATAGATCAGGGTTATAGATCATTATGATATATCAGGATTATAAATCTTTATAATAGATCAGGATTATAGATCATTATAATAGATCAGGATGATAGATCTGGATTATAGATCAGGATTGCGGATAAGGGTTATAGATAAGTATTATTAATCAGGATTATACATCAGTATTATGCTTCAGAATTAATTATACCAATTCGCATAGCACAAGTCGTGCGAGAATGCGATATCGAGCTGGGAGATTTGCAGTATTTCCCACAGCAGAATTTGCCAAAATTAACTCGTCTGGCAGACGACCGATCGACACGGCGTGTCTCCTGGGTCACTGGTCGGCAGGAGGGGCAGAGTCCTGCTTCATACATCTGGGATATGTGTAAGACATGCAGGTCTTGCGAACTTGCCTCGTACACGCAACTGGGAGAATGAAGCAGATGTAGGAGAGGAATACAATTCGTAAGCACGATGAAGATTTTTACAACGCTAAAACCAAAGTTAAAAGCTTCGGGGATCTTTTCTATGTCACCTGAAGAAAATTAAAAACCTGCTTACGAGTATGCCTCAGAGACGGAGTTTTGCGTCTGATCACACTGATATCCTGTGAGGCGGGAAACATCCACGCTTGATAGTACCTGTAAGAGAAAACACCGGGTAGCTTCCAATGTACCAGGATCACCCAGTCCAAAATAATGGACCGGGTGACACCTGCTTTGTCCACACGGGTGTTGAGCAGGGCGTGAGGGAGCTGCTGCAGACGCCAGCTCCCTGCATTTGTACGTCTGTTTGAACAGCGCCTGGAGATGTGAACGTAATCTTACCCTCCATGGGGCTGCCAGTACTCTCGCGTGCCTGGCCTCAGTTGGAGCTAATTTTTAAGTTCACGTAGGTTACACGTGATATATGGGACCATTAAGCCCTCTGAGCTCCCGCTCAGGGCCTATCATCGCTGGAACGGGACCGAGCCCCGCCTAAGGGACAAGATGTCACCATGATGGATTAGTCTTGGAGAGTATTTCCGGACAGACGGGAGTGCGAGGATACAGGTAAGGGTGTTTATTTTCACTTATTTTTGGTGTATTTAGCTGTGTTTTAGTTTCCTTTAAATAAATGAAAATAAACATTCTTACCTGTATACTGGATACATATATGCCCCTCGAAACTTCGATCTTTGGTAAGTTTTTCTACCTTGAAAACGACTTTCGTGCTCAACGGCGAAAACTCGGTCAAAACTAAACAAATGCGGAAGAAGCCTCTTATTCACCCATTGAACGTGAACCCTAGACGTTCTTTATTGATTAGCTCGATATTAAATTACTTCACAATACGACTCAAAAACAAGATTTTGGTACAGATCCAAGGCGTTTGCAGGGACCCACTGGATCCGATGACCTCATAAAACAAACGAAGGAAGGAGGTCTAAAGCCTTGCTTTGCTGGAAACTAAATTAAATTGCAAGGTCCAAAGCACGAAGCGAGCGCACACCGGGAAACCGAGGCAAATCAATTATTTTAATCAGGTCGTGTATCCGACAGTACACTCGCGTTGTCTGGGTGCGCCTGCTATTGCTCTGGAGGCAACATGCCGGGATGCATAATTGCAATTTTATCTACCACAATCACGCAGCCTACCTACCCCTCCCTATATTGGAGGTGACTTCTCAGAGCGTTTTGTTGTGACCTCATTGTATCACAGCCAGATCATTCGTAGCCTTCTTACACCTCCCTTCGTTGTGGAAGTAGAGTGTCGTATTATGTTTGCATTGTGCTGAACATAAATATAGTGAAACAGATATTTAAAATTGTGCAGATTGATTAGTTCATGAACCCAGGAGCCGCTTCATTATTTTAGCTATGAAAATCCTTTAGGAGCCGAATCAATCTCAATACGAATTAAAGAGCCAGACAAACTGAGTTAATCATTGAAATGTATTTCGGTAAAACCTAGCTTCAAACGTTCCGTCCTCGGGCATCTTCAGTAAAACGAGAAAATCTCTGAAAATATGTAATTGAAACTAATTTCGTACATGTAATCTAAAATTACTCAA
>VOMN01131838.1:0-15704 GCA_014899125.1 Orchestia grillus | reverse complement strand
AGGGTAAGTGAGGGTGGTTGAGGGTAGGTGAGGGTAAGTGAGGGTGGTTGAGGGTAAGTGAGGGTGGTTGAGGGTAGGTGAGGGTGGTTGAGGGTAGGTGAGCGTGGCTGAGGGTAGGTAAGCGTGGTTGAGGGTAGGTGAGGGTAGATGAGGGTGGTTGAGGGTAGGTGAAGGTAGATGAGGGTAGGTGAAGGTAGATGAGGGTGGGTGAGTGTAGGTGAGGGCAGAAGATGGTAGGAGAGGGCTGGTGGGGGTAAAAAAGGGTAGCTGAGGGCAAGTGTGGGTGAATTAGGGTTAAATTATTGTGAGGGTAAACTTATTTTGAAGCTGGTGAGCAGAGCACAGGCACAGGCTGAAGATTGTTGCACGTAGAAGTTAAATTGCGTCGTAACACAAGCTTCTTCCTGGCACTGCACATGTGTGTTGTGGCATTGCACGTGTAGGACGTGACACAGCACGTATGTGTTGTGTCACTGTACGTGAGTGATATGGCATACACATGTGTGACGTGACATTGCCTGAGTGTGACGTGGCATTGCCTGAGTGTGACGTGGCATTGCTTGAGTGTGACGTGGTATTGCTTGAGTGTGACGTGGCACTGAACAACCGAATTGTGCCACAAATGGTTGAGATTTCTGTTTTCAGAATGGATGAAATTTTTCTACAGCTCAAACTGCATTCTTATCTCTGCACAATAACTTCTTTGTTCCTTTCTGGTTATTCTTTAGTCTTCGCCATACATGAATTCGAGTGTACAATGATGACCTTCTTTCTAACGCAGCTGTCAGACATTGGCTGAGGTCGGCTGCTGCACATGAGCGAAGAAGATTATTTACCTACGAAGTTCTACGGCATTCCTGTCACGTAAAACACTTTGAAATCTTCGGGGGCTATTTATTATCGCTTGAACACTAATTTTTGTGAGTTTATTGGATACTTTACGAGACGATAATCTACGACTCTTGTCGGTATTGTATTCATGCTTGAGCGTTAGTCTACTTTTATACCGATTTAGTACTCAGCGTACAAATATGACTATTCATAAAATGTTCAATTTTGACTACTTTGCCGCAGTGTAATTATAGTAAATAAATTTTGGACCACGCATCTGATATTAATTGCACCCACTGTGTAAGTGGTTGAAAGTCGTTCTAGTTCACACCCCTCTACAGGTGGGACGATTGTAGAGCGGTTGTAAAGCAGATATTCGAAGAAACCGATCTAGGGCTCTACGCTGGGACCACAGTGTTTTCATACGCTAAAATATGCCCCACGCGTAGGATTTCTTCCCTAAATTAGCGTAGTTTGCCGGAGCTCCATACTTAAATGAGGCTACGCGCCTCTGGATACTACACATGAATTGCAATCCAGTGTTGAATCCGTTCAGCAGCAGGTAAAATGAATGAACTTAGCANACCCCAGGGTACCCCTCACCCCACTCCGGCACCCCAGGGTACCCCCTCACCTCACTCCGGCACCCCAGTCAATCAACCTCCCCTCGAAGACTCCCCAGACCCCCCATGGGGTGCAATTCGCTCCCGCTGGGATGTTAGGCACTCCACACATGGGGGAGGGGGGAGGAGAGAAGGAAGGGCTGCAGAAACTTGTGCAGAAGCTTGCGCGAGTTTTGTGCAGAAGCTTGTGCAAATTTTGTGCAGAAGCTCGAGCGAGGTTTGTGCAGAAGCTTGTGCGAATTTTGTGCAGAAGCTTGCGCGGATTGTGTGCAGAGACTCGGTGCTTTCTGAGCATTGAGTGAAAAAGCGGTTGACGCATTTTAATGTCCTCAGTAAAAATTATTGCAAAAAAAAACATTATAACTCAATTTTTACGGCGTGAGCATCGGAAATGACACACGCGACCGAGCTGAGCATTGAAACTCTAACTGAATTTCCGTCACGGAGCAGATGTAAGTTATCTGTCAAGTACTTTGGTTGGCTCTTGAGGCGCTCAACGCTCTTCTTTTTTGAGATTCCTGTTTAATTCGAGTATAACAACAATCACTGGACACAATCCAGCGCCATTACACTCCTGTTCAATTCGACCAAAACAACAATCACTGGACACAATCCAATCAGTTTCTTCCAGCGCGGAGCCGCACACACGCCAACAGAGCATCCTGGTCGTCGCTCTCGAGCTCGTTAGATTTCAGTTAATGAGAGTACAGGTGAGTGCAAGTCTCGTTAATGCCCAGTTAATGAGATCCAAGTTAATTGTCGAGTGGCTGGGGTTGCGCAGCCATAGATCACGAGACAAGCAGCATTGTCCTCTATAAAAAAATATTTACCCCGTTTTCATCAAAAAAATTTACCCCGTTTTCATGAAAAAATGTACTCCGTTTTCATTTCTCTGCAATGGTGACGTGAAAATGTGTTCCGATTCGTAAATAATCTACTCCGTAACTTGAGAATTAATACAGATTTGAAATTTTGTGTTAACTTTAGATAGGCTTTGACTCCAGAATACATGTATGTAAATTATGAAGATGGTTGAAACTGAAAACAACGATGGATTTGAGATTTGGCATTAACTTCAGAATACGAACTTAGGATAAGGCATGAACTCAAAAGTGTAAACTTAGGCCTTGGCATTAACTTCAGAATACGAACTTAGGATAAGGCATGAGCTCAAAAGTGTAAACTTAGGCCTTGGCATTAACTTCAGAATACGAACTTAGGATAAGGCATGAACTCAAAAGTGTAAACTTAGGCCTTGGCATTAACTTCAGAATACGAACTTAGGATAAGGCATGAGCTCAAAAGTGTAAACTTAGGCCTTGGCATTAACTTCAGAATACGAACTTAGGATAAGGCATGAGCTCAACAGTATAAACTTAGGCCTTGGCATTAACTTCAGAATTTCAACTTGAAACGACAAACCTAAAACTTGGCACTGACATCGATTATAAACTTAGGACGAGGTTTAAAGGACGCGCGGCTGAGCACTTTGATCTTATAAAAAGACCTATATGGATAGGGCATTTCTATATGTCACAGGAAGTCAGCTTACAGTAAGTAACTAGACCTTTACAATTGCAACGTAGGTACCAGTCTTCTTATAAATCAAAGGCGTCTTACCTAGATAAATGGATCTATATGACTGAACTGAAAGTAATCGTCTTTATATATATATATATATATGTAACACGAATATTTCACAGGAATATTTACAGCAGGAAATATATCACAGGAATCTTTCCTAGATAACTAGATCTATAAAACCGCACTGTACCTTCTAGTCTTCACATAAAGTAATGGAATCTTACCTATATAATTAGATATATACTCAACTACACTACCTAGTAGACTTCCTACACAAACATCACAGGAATTTTGCCTAGATAACTTGTAAATACACCCTTCATTTAGCAGGTAACCATTTTCCATGTTATTACACCCATCATTAATTAAACAGGCAACTATTTTCCATGTTAATACACCCATCATTTAACAGCCAACCATTTCCGGTTTTAATACACCCATCATTTAACAACTAACCATTTACGGTGTTCCTACACCCACAGCTCAACAACCATCTCTCTTGCCACCACACGGATCATTTAACCTCCAACCATCTCCCATGTCGCCACAACGATTCAGTCCACATCCTTTTCTCGCGTCTCTACAGCGACCATTTTACCACCCATTTCCTTCTGGGCTTCTCACGAGCATTTTCCCCCATCCACCCTGCCCCCCCCGTGGACCATTCTTTTCACCGAGTTTCCCCTTTCCCCTCTCGGCATACTTCCCTCTTTCCCGCCTCGGCTTCCGAGGGGAGCATCGGGACTAGGAACCTTTGATGTATCCTGGTCTCCCGGGAAAATAAATACTCGCAAAAACTCACAACAATTCCGAAATTACCGTTAACTCGAGGCGCACATCTCAGCCATTGGGCGGCCAGGCCAGGAGCGCACAAAGAACCAAGGAGTACAACTCAAGAGGGGCGTTTTGCAACAGCATAATGCGCCTTAAAATCTCCCCTACCTCATCTTTTGTCAGTCGTCCAGGGCTGTGTGATACATCTTCATTCTTTTATTAACTTCCTAGGCTCTTTCCTTACATTGACTTGAAGAAGAAGAAAAAAAAGGAGAAGAAAAAGAAGGAGAAGAAAAAGAAGGAGAAGAAAAAGAAGAAGAAGAAGAATGAGTTGAAACCGATGTGGTGCTTGATGTGATCTCTTCTTCCAGGTCTAGATATGAATTTTATCCCTTCATCCTTCCTTTTTAAACGACACATTCGCAAGTCCTGTTCCACATTCGCATCAGTAAGGTGCAGGGCAGCAGTATGGTGCAGGGCAGCAGTATGGTGCAGGGCATCAGTATGGTGCAGGGCAGCAGTATGGTGCAGGGCAGCAGTATGGTGCAGGGCAGCAGTATGGTGCAGTTACCATATATATCGTGGCAGGGTTGCTCTCAGGCCGCAATCCACGAAGACCTTCACACTTCGTTAATTTTTCAAAACGATTGTGCAACGATCACCTAAAATTGAAGTTGAAGCGCAAGTCATAAAAACCAAAAATGTCTAGACAAATTTTTTTTTGAATGAGAAACATATCATCCCTACACAATAAAGGAAGGACTGCTGCGCACTTCTTTCAACTTGAACAAAAACTTTCAAACATTAGAAAAATTGGCTTTTAATTCGCTCAGGTCTGAATTCCTTTCAACCCCAAGTGCGGTCGACTTGCTTCCGATGTTACAGGATGAATTGCCCTGTATCCAGCATGAATTGTGCAGCATGATGAGTAGACCTACACTAAAATCGACATGTTCAACCAATATTTCTCATTCAGGTCAGCGAAAATAAATGAACTCTCCCCAATTCCAAGCTCAATTTTAGAATTCCGTTGGCTGAATAAATTAATGAGATGTCTAGCAGTCTGGCGTAGAATGAGCATCACGGCGAGGCATCACATATGCTTTATTGACGAGTCCATTTGAATAATAGAAGACGACCCCATAACCATATAATAAAAATCATGACCCATCGATACGTACGGCTTCATCAGAGCAGCCTCTGAATAAATAATACAGGCTCGAGCGCCTCCCGAAATCAATCGACCGCCGTCCGAGCAGACATACATTAGTGGGGTCTAGTCACATTAGTGGGGTCTAGTCACATTAGTGGGGTCTAGTCACATTGTGATTAGACCGGGCCCTGTTGGGCCATGTCTGGTCCCATCACTGGGGTATGCCTGGTCCCCTCACTGGGACAGGCCTGGTCCCCTCACTGGGACATGTCTGGTCCCATCACTGGGACATGTCTGGTCCCATCACTGGGACATGTCTGGTCCCATCACTGGGACATGTCTGGTCCCATCACTGGGATATGTCTGGTCCCATCACTGGGATATGTCTGGTCCCATCACTGGGGTATGTCTGGTCCCATCACTGGGACATGCCTGGTCCCATCACTGGGACATGCCTGGTCCCATCACTGGGACGTGCCTGGTCCCATCACTGAGACGTGTCTGGTCCCATCACTGAGACGTGTCTGGTCCCATCACTGGGACGTGTCTGGTCCCATCACTGGGACGTGTCTGGTCCCATCACTGGGACGTGTCTGGTCCCATCACTGAGACGTGTCTGGGACGTGCATGGATGTAGTGCGAAAGACATTTACATCATCTACCGCCCACGTATAGCTGAAATTATTAAACATAAGATCAAGGGCTTCAGCTATAACGTCACACCTGAAACGGTCGCCCTGAAATCCCGCCCCAAACTACCTTAAAAAAACTTGTAACAATTTTTCGCGTTGATTTTTGACGCTCTGAAAACTGAGAAGTACTCTGACTTGAGCTCTTACGTAATATTCCGAGATGCCTTTTCCCAGGCGAAAAGATTAGAATTTTTTAGCACTTCCCCTCTTTCTTGTCTTTCGTTATTTTGTGAGGCGCACGTGCATTTCACATCAACACAATTTTGACGTGAGGCGTCGCTGAAATTACGCCCTGCTTTTAGAGTTTATTTTAAAGTTGGACGAGGCTTCGCCGAGCCGAAAATTGAGTCCCTCTCAAAGTTTCCTCATAAAGTAAAAAATCCGGCGAGCGACTCGGAATTAGAGTGGGCTTGCAAAAGAGAGCCTGTCCCTTTCGCAACGCAACCCTCCAATAATCGCCTTATTTTTGCGAGCTAATTCTAGCAGTAATTTCGGCCTAATTCTAACGCTAAGCTTCTTTGCAGCTATGGCTTCCGCTGGCGTATGAATGGTGACCTCCGACGGGTCCCCGAGGGGAAGGTTATTCTCCTGTTTTCCGGCGCGTGCGTCCTGCGTAGCTGCAACGCACGCTTGTTTTGTCGTAGCAAAATTCATTAACGTTGAACGGCTGAGCGAGAGAGCTAGGCACTTAAATGTAACGCATGAATGATGATCGAACATAAAACACGTATAACTACTTTCTATGTTCCCCTGAGCAGCATACTTGTAACATATTGATATTCTGAAGCCGCTGGTTTTGTGAAGTTAAGTGAAACGTGTCGAAATCGCCGCACTTCGTAGTCAGGTCATTGTAACTGGACGGCTTTTTCAACTGGACGGCATTTTCAACTGGACGGCATTTTCAACTGGACGACATTTTTAACTNGGACGGCATTTTCAACTGGACGGCATTTTCAACTGGACGGCATTTTCAACTCTGCGAGCCTCGATTTCAAACGTGGTGAAACTGTTACAATTGGCGCTGTTGGGCTAAAATCTTAAATGCAAACGAGACCTCAATGACCTTAGAAAAGTTCCTACGTCAACAAAAGCAATAACTTCACAAATTATGAACTCGCTTTAAAATACTTAGAGCGGCCGCATCAGGCGTTTCAACAAAAAAGACCACATCCTTTCAGATCATGAAGAACTGTAAACACGCCGACGACTGGCTAAGGGCAAGCATAATAATGAAGTCTATCCTAATGAAGTGATCTAGAAGAAGGTCACGGAAAGATTCAGGCTAATAATTGAAAAGATCACATACTTCAGGACGTCGACGCACTTCACGCACGGCAAAGATAAAACAATCGTTTATTCAGACACTATATAGCCAATCTACTGAAATAAAAAAAATGACTACAAGCATTCATTCGTAAACAGTACAGCCAATCTCATTGAAATCAAAGAACGAATAAGTCATTCATACACAACCACAGGCAATCCTGTTGAAACCAAAGAGGGTCGGATGAGATACAAGCTCAGTCAAAGCGAGTGATTGAGCAGAACACCAGTTAGGCAGATGGCGACAGATGGCAACAATCGGCAAGAGACGGCAACCCTCACTTTCAGGGATTCCCTCACCCTCAGCCTCTCGCTATGGTGGGACAGAAGCGGCCCCCGGAGCTATCGGATCAATTGCATGGAGCGAGCGAACACATCACGCTAATAATGCACAATTATCTCTCACAGCGACTAGGACGCTAACTTCTTCCACCTTTCGTGTACAGAAAACACACCTCCGCGTTAGAAAGAAGGAAACGTCCGCTGGCGTACACTCCGATTGGTGTACAATTGCATCCATCTCTCGAGCGGTCCATTGCATCCATCTCTCGAGCGGTCCATTGCATCCATCTCTCGAGCGGTCGGCTACAATGTTTTCTGCATAATCTCTCCACATCATCCTTTAGGTAATGCTGATATATCACCATCAACTCGTCTCGAAAAACCTCTCGTAAGCCCGGGGCACCAACGCGTAAAGTTGATGCATCAAACCTCGTGATTCCAGAAGCGTGAACCTAAATTCATGGGTGGGTAAGAATTGCTGCGTTGGTCAATTTCAAGTTCAAATATGACACTCAGGCTGCGCAATTGTACTCTATTTTGCATGATGCTTTCTCTTCAATCGGCGGAACTGTTAGAGCAAGTGCAGTTGAAGTTGATGGATTGCAGTTGAATTCCATCACTTCCTTCAACCTATGCAGTTGAAGCTCAGATGAGTGAACGGCATCTTTTACAATTCGAGTGCCGATAATAATATCGATAAAAGAGAAAATTTAGTTTCATGAATCTTTAATCTTCAAAGTTCAATTTTTCGAACGCACAACTCATTCAAATTGAATTTCAGCGCTGATAAATCCTGCAAATAAACATGGTACGCCTAATTTATACTCTAAGTAGAAATTTCCGGGTCAATACATCCTTGCGAAAGAAATTTTAGCGCCAACAAATATATAAATCATAAATATTAGCACCTTAAATATTTAAATATATATTTCAGTCGTAGTAGCAGCAGAAGCAGCAGCATAGATTGAAGCACAAGGACTCGAGCGATGTCGCGTAGGAAAAGATTGGACCATTCCGTACGGGCCGCTAAAAACGGAGTATAACAAAGTGTGTTCCAACACAAGATCCCCGGCGCACAGAAACGAGAAATTAAGAGTAAAGAGAGAAAAATCAAAGAAGAGATAGCGAAGAAGGCGTGAAAATTGAAAGAAGCAAAGTGGACATGAAAGATAGAAGTCTCGAAGGCCTATCTGTAGCGGGAGTAATTTAACAGTGCCCCCTGGCGACGCCAGTTCCCCCAGCGCTGTACCTAGCCCTACAGCCGATCTCACGCCTCCTGAAGGGAATATGTACATTTTAGAGCGAATAAACATTTCAAACATAATTCTAAGCAACATTAAATAATTCAAATGCTTATTTGAGCGACATCAATTCTCCCAACTGAAGTTTTTCGAATCGATCATTCGTTATAATTGAAACTTCACTAATAAATCATGGTAATTTAAACTTCAGCTCGAACCAATCATTCGAACAAAAATATGGTTCTGAAAATGATTTCCTGAAAGTCACTCATGAACTATAAATTATCGAGATCACCTACAGCTCCAGCACGCTGGTTGGTGTGCCGAGGCAAAGCAATTAGCAGCTCTGAGCGAGTACACCTGAGTGATTTTGTAGGCTTGTAGGCTGTAGGCTTTTGTAGGTGGAGTGATTTCCAGGCTTGAATATTTCAGTGCACGCGAGCGTACGCATTTATGGAAGTGCATACATACACACAATTGCACGCACGAGTACACACACACAAGAGTAACACACGAGTACACACACACACGAATACACACACACACGAATACACACACACATGAATACACACACACACATGAATACACACACACGAATACACACACGAGTACACACATGAGCATGAGTACCCACACCATTACACAAGCACAACAGTACACGTACACACACACGTGTACGTACGTAATCCCAGGCGTGGCGTGAGCGTGACAGCTGTAGGTACGAAACTAATGTTTCACGGCACATTCTTTTTATTTCGTGGAGGGAGCGGCAGAAATGATGCTGAGAGCCCGCACTCGGGTGAACATCGATCGACATCTGTAGCATAACATCGGCAGTGCATCGTCCAGCGAGTCTGGAGCTGGACAAGCCCAGCATTTTGGCCCATGTACAACTTCCCGCCACCCCGTCGATAAAATGTGAACTAATTCATTAATATACTTGGGTATCTGAAATGAATGATTGATTACTGGCAACGGGCGAACGACGCTTGTACACGCAAGATTTGTTTCATTTTAGAAACGGCTACATGGTACCGGTACGTCTATCGTTTTGAACATAATGAGCAATTTATTCTATGAACGAATGAAATGTTGCCCCAACAGTTGTTCAAAGTACGCGCGTGTGAGTGCATATTCAACCGAGTTTTGAAGGAAACACTCAGAATTGCAGCGTAAAACAATATGGTTTCTAAAGTCCTTTAGAAATGGTATTGATCCTTTTTAAGGTGAAGTCGAGATTGAATCATTTGATGTCACAATATGATTACGAAGCGGGCAGTAATGGAAAATGGAGCGCTCGCTAACGCTGTAATTCACAGTAAGTTCCATGGCGTACTAGGTAACGTGACAGCCTCACAGCTGGGAGGTAAGGGTTCGACTCCCGGCTCAGGCACTGATTTTCACGTAACCACGGAGTGCTTCCGTCGAAGAGGGAAGTTTAAACCTCACATCCCTCACACGCCTGTGAGACACTAAAGACGACACGTGACATGTTGGGTCAAATGAAATTTATCAAAATTAAAGCGTATCCAGAAATATATCCTATGCTGTAAAGTTGGTATCCACAATACAGGATTAAACGAAGAGTATAAATTTCGAATATCTCAGAGCCGTCAGACAAACGTGAGCACGGATTCAAGCAAGACGACCAGAGTTTTAGTACTATACTAAATAGATAGATTGAAAACCCAACGGCAAATCGTGCTGGTGTAAATAAAGGTACCACCTTGCACCGCACTTCTCACCCAGCCGAGGTGGCAGAGTGAGGACCTTATCGATCGTACCGGGCGTACTTGTACACCAATTATATTTATGCAGGGCAGAACCTCACCGCCGGGGGCCGACAATGCAGAAGTAACAAAGAATGGTAATTAAAGCTTCACGTCAAGACGGGCTGCTCTGAAAATTTACGCGCAGCTCGCACGCCAAGCTCTGATTTCACTGTTCATCGACGAGGGTATCGACGGCTTTTCTTTTCCGTCTTCAAATTTTCCATTATTTTATGGTGCACTTTAGGACGTTGAATATCAATCGAGAGCGGATCAGCGGGCGAATTGGGCGTTGCTGATAAGTGTGCCGAATTGTTTTATGATTCGAGAGCTCATCGAGACGGACTTGTGAATATTGAGGGTCCCCTTATGAAAAACAAGGCAGAGAAATGGTAGAAAGGATCATGATTATAATCAGACCGTGCGATGTTTGACCGAGGTGGAGGGGAATTCAGTCGCAATAATGAAGTTCCTACTTAACTGCTGAGTAATTAGATCATTTGAGGCAGTTTCCATAAAAACCGTACGAGGAAAACACATATTTTCGTGCGATAACAGAACTGGGACGTGTTGTTACGCAATAGGTCAAAGTAGGTATAACGATCTGGTACCACGGGACCTCGGGACCATCACGGAGATGAAGACTAACCTCGTTGCTCTTGCTTTACGAAACTAGCCGTAGCTTTATGAAACCAGCTGTAGCTTTGTGAAACCAGCTACAGCTTTGTGAAACCAACTGTAGCTTTGTGAAACCAGCTGCAGCTTTGTGAAACCAGCTGCAGCTTTGTGAAACCAGCTACAGCTTTGTGAAACCAGCT
Organism: Orchestia grillus; assembly: GCA_014899125.1. Lineage (NCBI taxonomy): Eukaryota > Metazoa > Arthropoda > Malacostraca > Amphipoda > Talitridae > Orchestia > Orchestia grillus. The sequence continues at coordinate 4,614 of VOMN01131838.1, read as the reverse complement.
GTAGCTTTGTGAAACCAGCTGCAGCTTTGTGAAACCAGCTGCAGCTTTGTGAAACCAGCTACCGCTTTGTGAAACCAGCTGCAGCTTTGTGAAACGTGCTATCGAAAAAATGGCGCTTGCTAAAGGGGTATTGCTCACATAGTGAAGGATATCATTAGGGGTTACCACATAATTCAGGATAGCGATATTGAGATCCCTGAGGGGTGATTCATCTTTTTGTCTGTTTTGGTCCCATGGAGGAGGGCTGGAAACTCTAAGCAACCGGTTCCCCTAACCATAGAGTTCGATCCCTTGTGTAAGCTGAGTCATATGAATATACTGTACGCGGTAACCAGGAACTTACAGTCTCGCAAATTTATGTCATAATGCGCCAACCAAGAGAATAACAAATATTTTCGTTGGTATGTGACAAAAATTTCTTTGTTATTATTCATGTTATACTCCGTTACTGAATAGTTAGATCCATTTAACTTTTTATTGAGTACTTCTGAACGGTCACATTCAGCCCTCGCTTCCCATCTGAGAGCCCTTCTTTTCCATTAAATTCGACGCATCTCTCAAAGCCAAAGCACCCGTCAAAACCAACGCACCCGTCAAAACCAACGCACCCGTCANAACATACCGTCTCACACCAGGCGAAATTTAGCATCACAAACACGCCCGGCACCTGATGCACCATTAGTTAGGAGGGGCGTCTCGCAATGACCGCAGCGCAAGAAGCAGCGCCGCAAATGGATAAAGTCTAATCCCTTAGAATTTGATTCGCTTGAGGAAGGACCCTTTCTGTGAACAAATCGATCTGCTCCCCAAGGGACGGGAGAAGGTTTTCTTTGTGAAAGCCACATTTCCCTCGGGATTCCCTTTCTGTGAATCTTCGATTCCACTGAAGAAAGAGCGTGAAAATATTTAGAACGCTAAAAAATAGCATGACGACAACAACACTTGTCCATCGTAGCCTGGAAAGCGCAAGGGAAACATTACAAAACCCGATAGCCTTAAGAAAACTCGTCAAAAAATAAATTTTACTTAAAAAATCCCCAAATCAAAGTTATGGTCCAGGTCTATGACGACACCTTGAGGTTTGTGTCATCAAAAAATCTCATTTCGAGGACAAGGATGAAGGTTCTTGTCTTCCGATGGTTTTTGTTATCTCCTTATAGAGGCTTGTGTAGTCTTTTGATGGTGAAAGAACGAAAATCCCAGCAGTGATCTCATCAAATAGTGTTCCAACTGCAATGGTGTTCCAACTGCAATGGTGTTCCAGCTGCAATGGTGTTCCAAGCGCAAGGGTGCTCCACGTGCAATGGATGGTGCTCCAAGTGCAATGGTGCTCCACATGCAATGGTGCTCCACATGCAATGGTGCTCCGAGTGCAATGGTGCTCCAAGTGCAATGGTGCTCCAAGTGCAATGGTGCTCCAAGTGCAAGGTGCTCCAAGTGCAAGGTGCTCCAAGTGCAATGGTGCTCCAAAAACAACCACTGTTGCAGCTTTCTCGGGGTTACATTTGCATGAACATCTCCAGACTCGCCTGCACGATCAGAACATGAACTTTTCCATTCAGGTCTGCACGCGCGCGTCATTAACAACACCTCCTCCGAAGACCAGCAACTCACGGCCAGTAATTTACGTGATCATATAACAACAAAGCAGAAATAAAAGACTTGATCAAACATCAATGACGCGTACTACAAAAGACAAATTGCAAAAACCCCAATCACTGACCTAACGCACAGCTCTGCTGGATCATAAATCTGGCTAAGATTTTTTTTTGCTACTCATTAATCGCCCGTCAGGTCAAGAAGAGACGACGCTTCGGCTATTCATCAATGATATTGAAGACAATTAGGGGTCATCCTATATGTACATACAACGTACTTCATGAGTGTGATGGTGCTGTGCATCACCTCCACTGAATGGTACTGAAGACTACCGCTGGGCATGATGTACCCACCACAACACCTCACGAGGGTGACAGAGTTGTACATTGATCACATCAGAAGAATTCACTGAGCACAGAAGCACCATAAAATAGAGACGCAATTAGAGGCGCTTTTTTCCGATCAGTTTCATGGACGCCGCGAAAATGGCGAGTTTTTGTAACACAGTCAAAAATAAATGCATTCAGCTTTGAAGAAACAACTTTTTACAAAACAACGAACTGAATTCTCTGTATTTCGTTTAGATATCCAGATATTAAATCATCAATAATACCGACGACAAAATCAAATTCTATTCTGATAATATTGCTCTGGTGTCAGGATTCAGAGCGAAATACAGTATACTGTTGACAGGATTCAGTGCAAAATGCAATATTCTGAGAACAGGATTCAGTTAACAATACAGCATTCTGAAGCCAGGATTCAGTTCTAAATACAGTATTTTGTTGTCAGCATTTAGTCCATAATGCAATATTTTGATGCCAAGATTCAGAGCAGAATACAGTATCCTGACGCCAAGAGTCAATTCAAAATGTAATATTCTGTTAGATGAGAACGTATTCGAATCCCATGATACAGCGTCCAACACGATGTTTGAACACTGAAATACACTCAATGACTTCACTCGAGAGTGGTCGGTTTGTATCGAGACAGATCAAGAAAGGACGGGTAAACCCAAGGAAGGACGGGTGAACCAGTGACAAAGTTTTCATTTTTTTTTTGAATTTACTGGAACGAAGTTGAAAAGTTCGAGTTGGACATTAAAAACGCATTAACTCGTCTCTCAGAAGAGGGTTTTAAATATCACTGTACCCTAAACACTTCCCCCAGTGCAGGGGGGAGGACCCCTCCCCTGTATACAGGTACACAGACCTCGGCTCTATCCCCCTCTCCCCTTGGGGTCGGCGAAAGGCCACGCCGAGGTCCCCAATGTAGCCCCATCCGTTGAGGAGAGGCAGCTCTTATATAGGCAATGAAATTAGCGGCGAGCGGCCGTCGTGATGAAGCAGAGGCGCCGGGGCACCTCCTCAGCGGCCGCCAGGCGCCTCTGAGGCAAGGCACCTGCTCATTGTTGGTTACCTTAACACTTTGCCGTGCGCCATATAGGGTCCACGTGATCACCTAACCTAATGTTACTGTATGCGTGAGGCTGCATATGTCCTACTGTGAAGCATAATTGCTGTGGCTCTAAAGGTTAGGAATCGTGAGCCTTAATAGACGTGTACCTTAATAAAGGTACACCATTAGATCGTTTTTGAGGGGCTAGTTTTTCGTACAAAGATTGTTGGAAGATACTAGCTAGATTAATCAGGCCTTAAAATAATGTTCAAAAAATGTAAGAAAAATTCCCTGTGGCTGAAATGTAGCGATATTCCAACTGAAAATGATACATACGTAGATCACGTTTATATTTTTACTTTAAATTGCCTGTCTACGTTCTGAGTCTGAACAATTGTCTGCGGACGATGTCTCATGGTGCGTTAGTGAAGCCAAAATTTCACCAGAGGTTCTCTCGAATAACGATTTTCATGAACGTTCTTCAAAACGCGGAACGGTTTCGCATTACGTTTAATATGCTGCCCGTCTCCACAAAATGCACTGGATGATGAAAGCGTGCAAGCGGCGCATTTTGGTCAACACATGACCGCTGAAAAACACGTGATTCCTGGATAACACGGCCGTCACTCAGCGTTTATTGAAGCGATTTCCCCCTGGACAGCTGGAGACGCAGGTAGTTGCGGTACCATTTGGCGAAATTGCATTGATAAAACTTCAAGCGGTCAAGAGAACAAGTTTTAAAACTTCAACATTTCCTTAACGAAAACCTTTAAATTGAAAACTTTTAAAAGAAAAAAACTTCAGAATTTCTTCTTTCGTTTTCTATTTCATTAAGAAAACCAAAGAAGACATTCTAAATTATTTTAGCACATCAGTACCACCGGGGTCAATGACACTACCTTGTTAAGGGGCACCCTGTACATGCCATCGTACGGTATTGTGCAGTCTGTACGGTGTAGTCCACGAGGGCTTCTAGCACAGAAAAAATAGGTGGCATGCGGGATGTCTACTTGATCGGACAAACCTTTGCTGAATATTGTAGTGGATATCTTCGATGTATGTATATTACTTGCATTACATTCATTATTGGTAAATTTGAAAATCATCGCATCTAACGACGAGAGCTCCTAGCATTCATTTTTTTCGTATAGTCTAGTGATAAAGAACTGGAAAATGATCACGATAACCTCGGCGGCACCAATACCGCCCCCAAGTAAAAGCAATTCAGGCGCCAACAGGACTGACCAGACGATTTCGCCAACGATTTCAAAAGAGTCGCACACTCTGCGGTGCCAGTCCTGACTTCAACCAAATTCTCGAATTTGAGCTCGAGAACTTCACAAACCATCAGGCAAAACGACTGAGAAATCGGAAGTGGAGACAGAGAACTGCATGATTGATCAATTAGCACGATTGAACTACAAAAAGATGAGGTAAGAACTGCTCCGACGATCAACTTACAAATCTGAGAAATTAAATACCAAGACGGTGGAATGAACGAACGATCAATCGACATGTCTGACGCGAGACAGAACGCCAAGAGCTGTAGGGTCGATCCTCGACAGTCCTGTCACACCAGACAGGGGCTGTACGGAGCACCCAGCGTCGCGGGGAAGG
>VOMN01131829.1:0-23727 GCA_014899125.1 Orchestia grillus | reverse complement strand
CTAGAAATACAGGGTATATAATAAGTTCATAACATTAATGTGTATTTACCTAATGCTTTGATGATATCAATAGTTGAAATTTGTGTATGAAATAGACCAACATAGAATACACAATACCACATATATATTTGAAACTTATATAGGAGAAACTTAGCTACCATTTTTCTTATTCTTTTGTCTTGAACAATCTAAAAAAATTAAAAATATCAAGTTATATGTTGCATCATTTTTCAGGGAATCATTTTCTGCAAGTGGTATTTCCTTGGAACACATCATCAGCCAGTCTCTTCACAAATGGAGGACTACACTGCAGCAAGAGAAGTTATCCAGAGCCGGTCCTACTGCCTCATCACCTGTACAGAAATGTCCAATGTCTGTTCCTGCGGGGACTGATGTCATAGAAAAATCCAGTGTTAAAAACTGTGAACACTCTTCTAATGTACAATCTACTTTAGAGAAAGATGAATCTGGCTTACTGAATGATCAAATTTTGTTCAAGAGGTATGTTATAGAATATCATATTGTTTTTTATATGGATTGGCTTTTAAGGTTTTGAAAAATATTCCATGTTTTGGGTGTATTAGAATGTCTATTGCTGGCTTAGTTCTGTAAACATAGGTATAGTAATTTTATAGTGATTAAACATGTAATGAAAAATAATCAAAGTTGAGAACCATGAATTTGCAATTGTACCTCTAGGTACATTGTCATACATGCAACTAAAACAAATATTGATTCATTTTTCAGTTTATGTAATGCAATACCTGTAATATGCAGTGGTATTTATCTTCAATTGTGATTGTGTTTATTATGATGCTACAACAATTTAGCTAGTTAGAAATAATAATTATTCACTACAGAATGAATTTCATGTGATGCTTACATTGGTATAAAGTATTGTATTGGAGTGAATTCGACCAAAATTACTTTTTGATTTCTGTCCTCTCCTTCTCCATTTTCAGGGAGCATGGGATAGGCAATAGGGTTAGGTTAATTATGTTTGTCTATTGTATGCTGTTAGTAGTGGTCTCTCCAGGGGGCATTCTTAGGACCTACCTCAGCTATAGCTTTCAGGACATCTGTCTTTCATGCCCACTTTGCTGCTTCCAATTTTTACCCCTCGTTTGTTATCTCTCATTCTTATCTTGCTGTTTCTGTGTGCATCCACTCTTGTGTAGGAACACACCTTGTGTATATAGATTCCCTGTTTTCTTAATTCCATGTTAAGTAGTCTCTTCTCTTTTGTAGCAACATTGACCTAGTCACTTAGCACTGCAATCGATACTACCACTAATGTCCTCTGCTTTTTGCATGTAATCATTAAAATAACTTTTGTATAATGCATCTGTTGCTTTCTTCTTTTTGAGATTTTGACCTGTTGCTAGCTGCAGTGGGATGAACCTTGACTGTAGAACCAAGTGCCTCATTGTTGGCAGTTTATTTCAGTATTTGCTATGTTAGGCATAATGACTGCAGATTTAACTAAGTTGGAACAGTGGTTAAACTCTTATGTGAAAATAAATGAACATTAATAAAAATAGGTGTCAAATAACACGAGTCCAAGAAATCATAGCTACTGTGTGCTTGAATATATGTCTGCTATTGCAACTCTTGACTATTTTAGATTGATTGAAGGTTCTTGCAAGCCGTTCCATTGTGTATTATGTTCTGACAAAAAAGGTAAATGTAGTTAAAGTACTGCTTCAAAATAAGTTGCTTCCAAAAGAAATATCAGGTTTTGAAAATGGTGAATTAGTATAGACTAATTTTGTATTTTTTAATTAGGTTAATCCTGCACAAAAGAAAAATCAAAAGAGTCCTTGGTGCTTGCAATTGATTACCAATCTCTGCCTAAGCCCCTCATGAATGAAAAGTGTAGGGCACATGCAGGTCCTTGCTTCTTATATACAATTGTGAGAGAATTTATTTGAGTTTTAAGATTATGGTATATCTTTGTGGGGGCCCCATGGTGTAGTGGTAGCGTGATGGCCTCGTAACCGAGAGGACCCCGGTTTGAACCTCGGCTCATGAAGGCGTTTTCACGTTACCAGGGAGTACTTCCTTTGGAAAACGAAGTTTGTACCATGCATTCCTCACATCCCTCACCACACCAGTAGTTATAAAGCATTGAAAGCCCAACGGTAAAATGTGTTGGAAAGGTTTTTTCATATAATTCTGATGTTTAAGACTCCTAGCAAGAACGTGTGCGAGTTTATACATCTAAGCCATTTTAATAGGAATATTATGATTTTTTTAATTTGAAAAAATTTTGGGATATAAAAAGTCAGAATTAGTGTTGAAGATTTCCAAAAAAGTTTACTGCAGACACTGTGTGGGCAAAATATATCATTATCCTCTGTTCCAGGGCTGCTAACAACACCAGTGAAGTAATTGCTGAAGAAATTGTTGAAACATCCAAGAGCGTAACAGGTATGTCAAAAGTTCTTCACGGGGGATAATTTGTTGCTATATGTTTTATTCTATCGCTATATTTCAGGTCGTGTGTAACTACTTTCACTGTAAAATTTTGTGTTATTTTATAGATTATGTTTTCTGTTTTAGGTGGTGATGCTGAACATTCTGAAGTATATACATGGAGCCAGACGATGGAAGATGTTAACATCAAAATACCAGTGCCTCCAGACGTCATCAAGGGCAGACAGGTTAGCATAGCGTGTGTAGACCTATTGAAGTATTTCACATGAAAGCGTTCATGCATAAGTATATTTGCAAAGGATACATTGTTACAGTGTTGAAGTATGGTGGGATTTTTCTTAAGTATGATGTAGACTTTGTGCTTCTCAAGAGTATTCCTAGTTACTGAACACAGCCTGCAGCACTTGTGAGAAAAGTTTTGTTGTTGAACTTTTCAACAGTTCAATGTTGCTATGAGATTTTTCTATTACAAGGTTAGCTGTGTATACATTTTCTATCTATCTCATGGAAGGGTAGACTCTTAGTGCAGTAGAACAGTATTAAATGTTCTCAGTAATGGATCAACTTTTTTATGTACTCACGTCTCTTTTTGCGGTACTAATTGAGAATGTTAAATGCCTCAATTATGACTAAAGTTCTAGAACATGACAGCGTGTAAACCTTCTTCAAAACTAGTTAGGCCCAGGCGTGGGCTCCTTTTAATTTGTTTTTAATTAGTTCGTAAAAAGCTAATGGAGACAGCAGTTTTTCACTACAAAAAAAAAATTATGTAGTATCGAAATGCACTGACAAGTTCAACATATGGTGTAATTGGAATTAGATTGCAGTCACATTTTGTAACAATATTTTGTTGTGAAGAAAGAAATGACGGAGTAGACTTTGTCTTAGTAGGAAGCTCATGAGGATGCACTGTTTTGATCATGATGAAAAATTACCATGCCATGCCGAGATGTCAAAGAATGTCATGAAAGTATTTTCGCTTTAATTATTTCACGATCTTAGAATGAATTAACCAAAACTAATTCACAATATTGTAAATATGATAAATTTTTAACTAGACGAGCTTACTATTTTGTAGATGTCATAAATTTTCAAACTCCATTTACAATCTTCTAAATATACCTTATTTTGTTGAGTAATTGACAATTCTAAATTTTGCAAAACGATTTTCAATGTTTGAACTATTAAAAACTTTATAAACCAATGTACCACACTGAGAGGACCGCTAATTTGATGGCGCAGCTTGCAGTGGAAATCGGCGATTCGAGCGTGTACGTGGCGGTGAAGGCGAGCCCTGAGGCTGTGCTGCTGCGCGGCGTCCTGCGGCAGCCTGTGGACAGCTCTGAGAGCTTGTGGGACCTCCAGCCTGGCCGGCACGTGACGGTGAGGTCCTCTCGTCCTGCTGAATTTTTCAGCCCCTCGCCCGGCAAGGGCGAGTAGACTTGTGTGTTTACCCAACTTGCATTTCTCAACTTCAGACGAGCCAGCTTGGCAAAATTTTAATAAACCCTATGATGACTACTGTCAGGAGTTATGGACGTTAGAAATAACGCAGATTAATCTTAACTTCTCTTCATTTCGTTCAAAACTAGAGTGAAAATGCCTGTATGCCTATTTATAACCGACTACTGTTGCAATGTTTCGTTCATTCAAAGAATAAGTTGGTTTGTTTCGGGTTCAACTCCATTCGTAGTAGGTGTACATATACGGCCGCCCTGCCACCCAAATTTCCAATGCAGAACTCTTGCACAGCTCCACCTGAGCAAGCGAGAGGCGCGCTGGTGGCGCGACAGTGCGGTGGTGGGTGTGCAGGGGGCGATGGAGGGCGCCACGGAGCCTGAGCGCGACTTCAGCTCCATGGCTGAGGACGAGCAAGCCGACATCCGCAGGATTGTCTTCGACGCTGAACAAAAGGCTGCCGGCAAGCCCACGTCCGACACGCTCGTGAGTGATGTGTATTGAAATATGTTCTATCTTTAAACGAAGCATTGTGTCACTATCAGTGAGTTGAATCCTTTGAGTTGCGAGTTTCGCACAGCGAAGTGCATGGAAATATGTCCTCAAATAGCGTCTTTTCTCTAGTAACGTTCATTTTAATCTGTTGAGTTATGAGTCTCTCACGCATAGTGAAGGCAGTCGAAATGCGTCTTTGAATCGAGCCATTTCATTATTACTGTTAATTTTTTTCTACCGAGTTGTGCGCTTTTACGCCTAGGTATTTAGTAGCATCTCGATTAAATGAGTGTCACGTGATTTTACATGAATAATTTGGCAGAAAATGGAGAGCCTGCTGCGCAGCGCCTGGAACGCTCCGAACTCTCCATTCCAAGGCCAAGAGTTCGACTTGAGCAAAGTGAACGTAGTTCCTCAAGGACCGTGAGGAGCGTCACTTGCAATTTTTTATCAGGATAAGGTACAAAGTAAAGTGGTAGTTTCTTCATGTCTTTCTATTATCGAAATATTTTAGCCGTGAAGCAGCTGCAACATCGAACATGTCTCCTGCGACTGCATTACTTTATAAGGGTAGAATGACTTGCTTGCTTTTTATCTCTCCTATTGTGTGACAATCTGCAAGGTGAGTCAGTAGTGCTATTCCAGAGAAGTTCGTTCATAGAATTTTTTCACCTTTTCATTGTATACCATTGTGATGTGAGAAATAAAACAGCCCAAGGAAGGATACTCGCAAAAATAAAACACATTCAAGTTTTGAGATTTGATTGCAGCACATGGAAGGCCACACGAAGTGTAATATCACTCGACAGCCAAATTACGCTACGTCTGATGAGTGCACACTTGATATTATGGTTTATTAATAAATGGGAATAAAATCCATTCCTTTTAAATGAAACTGAAAATTTTCGAACACTTTGAGATGAAAACTACAGCCTTAGCAAGGGTCGCCGCTCAAGTGCTTGTCTGAAATTGTTTTTCATCGATTGAAAAAGGGTCGATTGCTCGCAAATACTCGTAGATCATGGTAGATGCAAGCAAACTGACAAAGAAGTGTACAATAAATTATGAAGACAGCATACTCTAATTACATATTTTTGTAGAGTATAGTTTGCTACACATTTTGAATTGACCGTGACCTGAAACATTTGATTGTTTCATTCTTCCTAACTTCCTCAATACAAGAGCATGATCTAGCGCGCAAACTATATTCTCCAACTCGTTACAAAATGAGTGCTTAACGAACTTAACGAAAGTATTTTGTAACGTTTTCCTTACGAAAGTCTTAAAACTAAGAAAAGTAACTTCTTTGGCTAAAACAATGCTGCCTTGAAGAAGCAAATACCGTGCTCATCCTTCAAGCCCATTCCACGAGCGCGGCCCCAAAAACGCATCTCGTCAGAACTAACATTTTAACGAATGAAAAATACGCATACATCAACAGTGGCGAGCCGTCAGTGTAACAGGGAGACAAGCCAAGTTGCGTTCACCGCGGAGGCAAGATTCAGTACAAACTCTGCTTAGTTGCGTGAGCTGAACGGGTTCCTTGAGACCTGATAGTGAGATGCAGAAAATGAAGTTATGATAATCACTAAATGCTGACATTAGAATTCCAAAGAGGGTACACACAATACACAGTTCGTACTATCGTCGTCCACAACTTCTCTCCAAGATTGATTCCTCCTAATACTGAACTGGAGATCACAAAGGAATAGGACTTCCTTTATGAAATTGATATAGACATATATGAGCGTAGCTAAACACAGCATCTCTACATAGCCAGACGTAAGCTTGAAATTCTATGTCCACGCAAATAGGAAATCATTTCGACTAAAATTCACGAAATCAAACTGAACACATTAGTCGCGTACATAAAAGATGTATTTCTTCTCAATGTGACCACGCATTCTTGAAAGTCTACATCCTCCTTGTGCATTTAATCTTGAATCTATGCGACACTCCTAAAATAAATCAATCAGATTTTAATTTTGTTCGCACAAATCTTGCGAGCCATTGTACATTAGTATTGTTGCATTCTATGTTGGTCCTTGTACAGCGAGATATAAAAGCAAGTGTTCGAGCCCTTTCATTACGTCAGAAATAATGAATTTTTAATGGAACAAAGAGCTACTACAGAGGCAGTTTTCCATCATAAATGAAACTTTTTCTCTAATTCGCGAGAGTTATTTACACTTTTACTTATAAATTTTTTATACTTAATCCCTTTCAACATTCACGATGTATATTTTGCTCATCCATAAATAATTTTTCAAATGCTCTTTTCTCGACAAAACGAACAACCAGAGCGACAACTGACATGGCGTAGGAGCCAATAGCTGTGCCCAGTGATACAGTGAACCTGCGGCGGTACATGGTGAACGCTATAAACAGATGCAGTATTGAAGACACGTGTAGCAAATCGGTTGGACGTAGTGCCGGCTTACAATATGTGAGGCAGAAATGAGGCTGCATAGATGGATACAAGAGTTGGCTGACAACCGCCTGCACCAAGCGTTGAAGATGTGGGTGGCAAGTTAACTGAGCGTCTTTTACCACAAGATGCCCTGACGGCATGAACTATCGGACTTGATTGGTGGGGACCTCTCGGTGTTGCTCAGAAATCTGGCATGTCTTTCAAAGAACGCTTAGTCCATAAGGTTCGCTGAGAATCTATTCCCTTCAGCGGATCTCCCTAAGGATGGCTGAAAGAAGAAGATCTAATCGTATCTGAACACAAGCAACTTAAATTATCCGAACATGTACCTATGTCTGCAAATAACCTTTCTTGGAGAACCGGTACACATTTGCTTAGATTGAACGCTTCTATTCAACATAATACATAAACACAACGTACAGGTAAATCGAAACAAAGAAACTCCGGCAGGAAGCACCAGAAAAGACACGTCTGCCACTTCCAATCTCTAAAGAATACAAATGAAAAATAACCTTACCAAGTTCGCATACTCCATAATAAACTATTCAATAACTCCCGGATAATTTCTTACGTCAAACACCTACACTTGATCATTTAGAAAACTAAAAAAATCTTAAACAAGTGGATATTTTCGCCGCCCATATTGCAACGTTGGCGGAGCTACCTCAGAGACCCATTGTTGGACAGACGAAAACGAGGTGGTCGCTGGCAATGAAATGAACGTTATATTTCTGAAAGCAAAGGATGGGAATGTATTAAACGGTCGCATTTTAGCCAAGCTTGTAACGTGAGCGATGGAAGTCCCAAATGCATCGGTTCATGTTCAACGAAACCTTAACATGAATAATATAATTAACGAAAATAGCAGTAGTAGTAGTAGTAGTGGTGGTGGTAGCAGTAGCAGCACCATAAGCAGTAAAGCGTTTAAGTAATTCAGAGTATTTCGCACCGAAAGAAAAGGGGCCATTAAGTATGGAATTACGAGAACGGGGAATCTAAGCGTATGGTGTGTTCCCACACAATATCCCTTGCGCATAGAAACAGCAAATTAAAGAAGAGGAAAAAAAGATTAAAAAACGTCAGTGAAGAAGGCATGAAAATGGAAACAAGCGAAGTGGGCATAAAAGATTGAAGTCCCGAAGGCTTAGATAAAGCTGAGGTAACCTAACAATGTCTCGCTGGAAATGCTAGTCTCTATAGCATAAAATAGACTAACCTATCTAGTACCTATGGCCGGCCTATCTTACGCCCCCTGACGAGGAAGACGACTGTAACTTCAGAATGCTCTAGTCGGTACAATGGACCACAAATGAGTTCGAACAACGAAACAATCAGGTAATAACAGCTGCAACGAAACATTCCGTGTACGAGAAAAGCATAGCATAAAAATGGAAGCAAGTGCTTGTGTGAGTGTGTTGGTACAACGTTGTGGCCGCCAGCAAATGCAGAGATGTGCAAACTGATCAACAAATATGATCAAAAGTCATTCGCGCGATCGCTGCACCTAATGCAAATGTCCCTACACTAGATTGCCACACTATAGTCTAGACGATACATCAGACAGCGGTTGCTACACACACGAGCACTACAAAACGTGGCCATTCTTGAAGGCATTTCTACAGTTACGCAGGAGTATTCATGAACATCAGTAAGTAGGGCCAGTAATTATATTTTTAGTACACAACATCGTAACAGAACAGCTCAAACTTCCACAGCCAATTGAATACGGTGTCGTACAAAAACAGCTTAGTAGATGAGCTCACACATACTTCAGGAAATTTTAGTATTTTTTCGAATCCCTTAGTAATGATACAACCTTGAACATACTCATTCTCACACAACAACCCCGAGGCAAATGTCTACATTGTATAGGTGTCATGAATAGAGGAGAGCTATAACTTGGCTCGTTTGACCTCATCACTGATAAGTATGGGCACGCAACATCAATAAATTAGCTCCGTTCACTTAGGAAAGAGGTGACACCTTTAAATTTTCCTCTTTGCCTTCCATCATCACAAGGGAGGTTTCTCTCTAACTCTGGACTAACATGAAAGATCTCAGGGCCTGATGAGGCTACTTCAACGTCAGTAAACTTCACCTGAACATTGGCAGAGAAGAACACAAGGCATTCTGGAAAACTATAGCCATAATTGCTTCAAAATGAGGACGTGCATCGTACAGTTACGATAGTCTCATCTTTCAATATTAAATAGTACTATGCGAGTTGCATCAATTTATAGCACCAGTCATTTTAACCTTGATGTTGATTACTTCTCCGGCTGCTAATATTTATTAACTTAATTTGGACGAGGTTCACCAATCAAGTGCTTAATAACAGATACTAAAAAATTATTCAGCAAATCGTCCACGTCCGTAAAATAAAGTTTCACGGTACAAATATCTGATAATGGTGAAGTTATTTCACTTTGCAGTTTATTTGTTTGGCTCTTTTCCAAATTCCAGATATAAATCTGTCCCTCAGCTATCAGACCAAGGTTCGAGTTTTAGACATGAGTTACGCCTCAACCAAGCCGAAACGTGACACGAGAAACCTTGGCTGTACAAATGAATGTTTTTGAGCTTCTATAAGAAGTCAGCAGTTCCAGTAGAGGGCTCTAATTGATATTCTTTCCAAAAAGGCATCGGATCGAATGAGCCATCATCACCTTTAGGAAGGGCAGAGAACAAAGTACTTCCAAGCCTGAGTATTGTTGTTCTTTCGACGATGCCAAACTCAAATAACTAATTGATCACTTGATTCAATACAGTTCAGACCTCCCAAACACTTATAACTCTACTGCAGAGACGTAACTTGGAACAGATAACGCTGGAGTGTAACTTTACAAAACCGACGCGTGATAAGTCACTGCCAGCACACACAGAACCACAGCATGTCCCGCGCTCGATTCGTCTGAGATTTAGCCATCAAACCCTGATAAATAAGAATAGAATTTACTCGGCAGTAACCGATGCAGGATCGCTGGGAGAAGGCAGAGTCGAGTGTGTGGCCTCTGCGATCTCATTAACCAGCTGGGAGTCGTCTCCGTGCAGCATCTGAGTGAGGAGGTCGTGCAGGGGCTGGAACACGCGCCTGTAGCCGCGGTGACTCAGGTGCAGGTAGTCGTACATGTCGCGGTGACTCAGCGTGCCGTCCGGCTGCAGGAGGTCGCGTCCTAGATTCAGCATCTGCAAACGTCAATTTTAACGGTAACTTTAATTGCACGAGCAACATCAACTTCAGAGGCAACATTAACTTCAGGGCAGTTGTGTCGGGCATGTTAAATGATAAACTAGGACTAGCATAAAGTAACAGACACAAATCACATGCCAATGTGTAGGAATTTTCTGTTTAACGAAAGAGGTACCAAGCCTCAAAAAGCAGCCAAGCCATATCGAGTATCACACTGCGTATCAAACAGCAGTCAAACCTTATCGAGCAACGAAACAAAGAAGATTTACACACTGATCTTAAATCCAACTCAAAACATTGTACACTACAAACGTGCCACCACAACGCAATCGTTCAAACACTGCACAGTAGTGGCCTACGGAAGAATTACTGAGAATGACATAAGCGCACTCGAGCGGAAGAATGTCAGTTTACTGTGGCAGTCATTTACTCCATGCTTTGGCTCATAAAAAAAATTTCTTTACAATATTCGATGGTGATTTTTACAACCCCAAATAGCCACCCAACTCATACACTATGAATTGCTTCACAACAATTATCTAGTGAGAAACTAAGAAAAAGTTATACCTGCTAGGTATAACTTTTCATCAATAAAACACCAACAATAAAACACCGACACCGAAGGTCAATAAAAAAAACACCGACAAAATTACATGAAGCTCTTATAGCCCATCATGAATCGAATAAAATTACAAAGAGCAACATTAAACCTAAACTGTCTCAAATATTTGAATAGATGCAAAACAAAGGAAAGGTCAAATCCTGAAAGCCTCGATCCCAGAATCCGTTTCTTTAAGTAGCACTAAGCTGACCTTTTGCATAGAGGTTCTAATACTAAAAAGCCAGCTGAATAGTTAACACGAAACTGGGTTTATTCCTCAATATTCCGCTGACCTGCACCGTAAAGAGTCATAGTGCCTCAACGAATTATCTCATTAAATGACAGTAGGAGAATATATTTAGATGGGAACCCCTGGATGAAGAAGAAAACCAACAGAAGGTGGAAACACAATGCATAAAATACAACATATACTATTGCTAAGGAGTGCAGTTGATGCTTATTGCCACAATATTTATTTAATTGAGAAATGAACAAAATTAAGTTAAAAACTCACCTGTAACCTGTCAATTTTTTTACTATCTTCAGCTAAAATTTCATTTATTTTACTGTGTTTTTCCCGCAGAGGATTGGGCTTCTCGCCTCTGGGTAGTAAAGCCTGCAACAAACGAGAGGGAGATGGCTTGTGTACAACTTGGAATGAATTCGAATTATACAATAAATGAAAAACTTGCTATAAATAAAATAAACTTTCAAAGTAAGTTTGAATACTTCATGATTAACAAAAAAGGTAAACTCTTCAAATGATAATTTCTAATATTAGGACGGATTCGACAGCAGTAACGCAACTGAATTCCAATAGCACATAAAAAGAAAGTTTACTTCTCCAACCGGTATTCTGAAATGATAAAAACCTTAAATTATTTTGCAAAAGCAAAATAAATTTGAGTTTAAAAGTAATACATTGCTCAACATTGCTCTGTTGAGCAAATATATCTAAAAAATTTCTCTGTAAATTAATACATATAGGGTAACTTAAATTTATTTTAATGCACTCCGTAGTGAATTTTGAAGTATCGCATGTAACTAAATTTAATGCAAAGTAATAAGTCTAAAACATTCTCTGCTACTAAGCTGAAAGCATGTGGAAGAAGCTGTAGCAGCTTTCATGTTCATGTTAAAACATCTATAAAAAATTCCTCACAGTTCATGATTTCATTTTTCACATATAAAAATATTTCTAAAAATCACATTTACAATTAAAACCAACAGAAAACTACTTTGGGAAACGAAATTAAACACATTTAGGTTGTTGGAACCAATCTATTTGTATTGCAAATTTAGCTTGACAGATTTGTAGTTGAACAAAATATAGTTCAGTAAAAAACTCTGTACTGTCAAACTAGACTAGCTACCTGTTTCATTTTTGAAGCTTTTCATCCTTCCCTGCATTTTGCATATTGACTACTAGTTGATAAAGTTCTTAAGGCTTTTTACGTTTTTGTTTGTGTGAAAACCATGATTACAATGTTTAAAGTGATATTCTCCAATAAAGAACTCTCAAGTGCACGCCATCAATACAGGCACTTGGTCCCAACTGCACGGCACAGATGTTCAGTGATGCACATACCAATAGCACAATGTCAGCATGGGGCTGCTTCTCCCTGAGCACTTTGCAGACCTCCATGATGCCTTCAGCGACCTGCTCTGCACTCTGCCCATGGTTGTTGGTGCCCACCAACACCACGATTACCTATGAAAGATGACATATTCATGCATCTTGCATGTGAAGGCCTGTAGTGTGAAGGCTTTTAGACTTTGTCAGCAAAGCACACATGTCGTAGAAATGAGAATTTCAAGTGCATTTTGTAAACACCGTAAACAGTATGGCTAAAACTTTTTATGATCCTTTTCATAAAAATTTAGCAATTTCAAGCAAACTTGAAAAAGATTTAAAACATGTTTAATTAAATATCACATTCAAAGTTTACAACAAGGTTTACAAAAATTGTCTCAAAAGCCCATACTAACAATGCAGCAGAAAATAAGATGAATCACCTATGTACACCACAATCTCACACTCGCATAAACTCAACACTTTAACTACTGCATGGACTGATTATGTTGATGGGCAATTGATTTTGAAATTGATTTAAGTCTGATTGCATTTTGAAGGTTTTGGTGAGAATATATAGAATGATTCTTAATGATGGGACCAATACGAATCTATCAATTCCCATCATGTCAAACACGATTTTAAAAACCAGGCATCTATGAAATTCCGAAATATACCAGTTTTATTTGACAACATTATATCATTAGGGGATACCTAGAGGGAAGAGTTTACTGTAATGAACTGACAGATCTACACCAACTCAATGCAGCTATTAAGGCAAAAATCCAGTGGATTGGACCAGAACTCACTAATACTGTAATAAACAGTCTCTGCATATAAATAACATGATCTTCCAAATATATGATATACATTCCTAAATGTTACATATCAACTTTTGAATCATTGCACTTGCACAATTCTTAACATAACCAAGCTCATCTGAAGTAGACCACTATGTTTACATGCACCAATTTTGACCTCACAGCTCCACCCATAAGTACATCAAAGCTCCTTACTGAATATCAAAGAGAAACATTAGTACAGCACATGGTTCTTACTTTTGGTTGAATGCACTCCAGTTCCCCATTGTGAATACGCCAGAGCACGTGCTGTGTAGCGTCTCCTCCCACAGAGAGGTTCATGGTGTGCAGTGGAGCAAACCAGCTCTCCCAGAGCTCTGTTATTTGAAGGTTGGCCAGCATAGAGTCACCTACCATAACCACATCAGGCTCCAGGTCACGGGCTTGATTAACAAAATGTTGATGCTGCACAAAGAGAAATTGATTAATGTTTGTATGTGGCTAAAATTAATGAAAAAATTCTTCAACTGCAAATATTTACTTCTGAAGATCCCACTGAATTGAAAATGTATGGGCACAGGTGAAGCAACAAACAATGACAAATGAAATGCAAGAAAGTAGGTAAAGCAAAACAAAAATGAATTCTTTTATGAGAAATTTACCAACAATGTATGATTAAAAAAAATTATTTTGAAAACTCTACTTATAATTAAACATATATATATACCCTTCACATTGTAGTAATTTCATTACTTCTTAACTTAGAACTATCATGAATTTTTTTTAACTTTTATAGAATGAAATTATTTACCATTGCATAATTTTAAATGTATTCTTAACTTCAAAAAACTTTTCTATAAAATTTTTTCACAATGTGTACCTTAACTGTAAAAGAATCATATTTTCATGCATATTCATGTCCACAAATTACATAGTACTGCAGTAGATATTTTGTGAAAATATAGACATTTTATTAACAACACATTTTGCTTATTTTATTCTTGTACTAGAGAGCCCAAGCTTTGGACAATTTTGACAATAATGAGAAAAATGGATTCATTCATTAGCTGTGCAAAACACAGGTACATAACTCCACATTACAAAGAAAATTTACAGCTCAAGAAAATGATGTAAAATGTTTAGAAAATATTACAATTATCACTGGATTTCAGTCAATACAGAACTACATAATTTTTTAATAAACAAATAATAACCTCTATAAACAGAGCTATAAAAGTTATTCAAGAAAAATCTTTACAACTAAAACAAAAAATATAAATAACTATCAATTAGCTTATCTAGATATAATGCTATAGTAGGTAGGTATATCTTCAAATTCAAGTCCATTACTTCATAGCACACTAAAAGTTTCCCACTTACCATGCTCAGCCACCGACCATCTCCGTGAACGTCATCTACTGGAGTAGGAATGATGGCAGGGTTGCTTGTCATTTTTGTGAGATTTATGATATCTAGATGGGTAAATAGCACCTAGTTGATGAAATATACAGTATATACCAGTTGCTAGCTAATAACCAGAAATATTTTGATATCTTTATCTGAAATACAAATGCAATGCCTATAACATATTTGATATAACATACAAGTAATAATTATATACGAATACATAAACATAAGTTATATTTTATTCTCATTAAAACTAAGAGATTTTTATGCTTATTTTGAAAGTCCAAATTCTTAATTTATTAGTAATTTTTTCCAAATTGAAGGAATTTGAATTGACATTAGGCTAATATACTACAGTAATAGATTAAAAAATCTGAATTTAAACATTGTACTGAATGATAAAATAGAATTCAGCATATAATGTGTATCATAAATCACTGAGGGCTCTCTTGGTTATTCCTTCATTTCACCAGCCTCATTCATGACTTATATTCTTTTACACCCAACCTCCTAAGTCATAAAATATAGACAACAAATTAGAAAACCAAGTTTCCAGGTTACGTGAAATGGGTAAATTAGGCTTTCAAACTCATCCACCATAGGTTTCCATAAGTTTAGGACTGAAGGCTTGGGATCCCATAAAATGGAATTTGCACCAATGATCAAAAAAATTACACCAAACATAAAAAAAATTTGATTCAAGGATACAGGATTTAGACCTCAAATCAGTAAATAATTTTTTACGTAGGAAATGCCTACTTCGAAGTTGACAGGTCTTGCCTAATACTACATAAGCAGAATTCTGCCAATTGTAAAGTTCTGTTACTTTAGTTAACCAGAGTTTAATAAAATTCAAAATAGAATGTCCTGGAGTAAAATGAAATAGCAATAATTATGACAATAAAGGTATTACCATGTTTACAGTCAAAAACAATACAATAACCTACATAGTGCATTGAGGTTCAACATCGTCATAGGTATAAATTAGTACAGGCCACACCCTAATCTTTAGAATCTGAACATTAAACAAAAAATTAATTTGTATTCATAAGAACAAATTCTAATTAACATTTCCAATGCTTAAACAAAATAGTTTCAGGGACATCAATACAAGGAAAAATAAGATTGAATGCCTGTTTCGTTACCATGGTTTACATTACGTACAACTTTGTATAAAAAATAAAGCATAGTTAATACAATTGTTCGGTAGCTAATCAATTTTAGAGAAATAAAAGTATTTCACTACAAAAAAAAAGAAGATAAAAAGCTAATCTACACTATAACAATTTCGTAGTTGTACAACTGTAAGGGTAGCATACTCCTTGAATGGCACTCGACTCATCTGTCAGGCTCGGACGCGGTTGATTCTGAGGGAAGCAATCCAGTTTCACTTATTACTAAAATCGATCGATAATTTTGTATCCTTCATTTTTTGTTTGTTCTACTTCTAAAAGTCGAACGATATGAATTGTAGTTGCTGATAGTGGATGTTTGATATCTATTTTTTACGTATGACAACTCCTCAAATTATTTACATATGGTGATAAATAATTACTGTGCTCTTAGAATATTAATACATTTTTTTGAAAAACAAAAGAAAAGTGCGTCACAAATGTAAATACGTATATAATTCCAACGGCTTTTTATAGTTTTGCATGTAATTTTACGCAACGTTTTTTTACCCACGTACTAATATTAAAACAGGAATATAATTTAAATTGCTTGCAATAATGTATTCACAGCAACATGAGCTTTAATGGCTACAAATGTTACATATGTTTGCACGATATATAGTAATATAGTTACATAGCTACATGTATTTCGGTTGACCTTTCATTTTAGGCAAATTTCTTGAGCGTCTCATCAGATGTATAAATTCGCTATTTTACTTATCGAATGTTATGACTCATGTGGGCGTACTGTGAGTAAAAATCCCGATAATTTCAGTAAATAATAGTTAATTGCGAGGTCCATTTACCGACTTCGAGTTCACAGTACTGGATGCCCTAGAAGTTATAGAATTTATTCGGGTAGAAAAGTTACTATAGCATATGTACTGAAATAATGTTAAAAAGTTCATGTCTGTAGGTTTTAATGAAAGTAACGCTTGCGATAAGTAATTAATTGATTTTTTTAATAATCTCAACATTGCTGCTAGGATTGCTATCGGAGACGACGGCTCTACTTAGATAATAACATTTGCGTTCCTTCGTTTGGATTATTATAATTGCAGACGGAAAAAGATTAAATATGTTCACTTACTTTATTTCCGAACTTATATTGAAACCTGAATACTTCCCTTAATTTAATTTTTACCGTACGTGTTGCCTCAAACTCGAAAACTTTTTTGCATAGTTACTCTGGAAATATTTCGGATGTTATGACACCGTTTCATTGTTATATCATTTATAACAGTCGGTGCAGCATTGACTCCATACGTATTCGTACAGTAAATCTCGCACCTTTCAGGGAGCAAATTCTCGACCACCTTTCTAGTAATGTTTTAGAATACTTCGAAAAGTATTATCGTGATTAATATAGATACCACTCAAAATTATTTTTTTGTAGCTGGCTTTCGGATTTTTATTGAGTTAGTTTCTTCATTTAACGTGCATGCACATGTTTGCCCCACTCATTTGCTGAATGCAAAATTACTGTATCAGATCATGTACTTCTGGTATTCAAGGGAGAGCAAATTTATTATTGACATTCAAATTCACCGTAAACCATAAAATGGTGTGTTAAAGATAGGGTCATAGAAACTTGTAGAGCCTGAATCTTTAGTTAGGTACCATTGAGGGTGAGTTATTTCATTGCCCAGCATATTCTTGCACGTCCATTATTAGTGCTGTACACTTTCGGACTATTCCCTATGTATTTCTAATAAGTTTTTCAAATGCACTGCTTCAGATTCTAGAAAATACGAGTAACAGCAAAATTAGGCCCGTTCGGGTACCAGATAGCGTCTGTACCTTGGACCCTCAAGAGGCATAGGATAGGCAATAGGGTTCGGTTAGTTAGGTTTGTCTATCTTATGCTATGGGGACTAGCATCCCCGGGGGAATATCGTTAGGTTACCACAGCGTTAGCTAGGCCTTAGAGACTTCTATCTTTCATGCCAACTTTCCTTCAGTCCATTTTCATGTTTTCTTCTCCGCTTGTTCTTAACCTTTCTTCTTAGGGGGTTGTAATCCCGACACGGAACCGCGGATTTTCTCTCGTCAGTAGCCACAGCTCTACTTGCCTCAAGGTCAGCTCTTTCATTTTCCGATATTCTCACATGCCCGGGAAGGTTTCCCTAATTCTGGATGTTACTACATAGCTGATGTAACATCACAGTGCACCCTGTGAGTCGCCTGTCCCCATAGCACCCCAACCTTATTCCCTATCCCTCCCCTCGAGGGGTCTTAGTGGGGCGAAGGAGCCTCATGTCCTCAGGACGAGCAGCTCTCGCAACGCAGTGAGAGATAATCCTAAATATAGACTGGACAATTTCGAA
This sequence comes from Orchestia grillus, assembly GCA_014899125.1. Classification (NCBI taxonomy): domain Eukaryota; kingdom Metazoa; phylum Arthropoda; class Malacostraca; order Amphipoda; family Talitridae; genus Orchestia; species Orchestia grillus. The sequence continues at coordinate 5,837 of VOMN01131829.1, read as the reverse complement.
TTTAACGATGCAGTGTGAGGACGTAACGAGTAGAACCAATCGGATCAAAGTTTGCGTTCTGTGCAGGAGATTTAAACTCTACGTTGAAGACAAAGCACCGTTGCAATGTTTTCCAATAAGGATAGGAAAATTCAAGTGTGATCGTTTATACATTTTTCATTTCATCTGACACGCTACTCTGTTCGCACTTCGAGATGAGATTGCGCAAGTCCTCTACGCTGTAATACGCAGACATTATACACGAGGAGCTTCTAAGCACTAACTGTCCAAAGTATCACACAAATAACACGAACATTTCCAGCGCAAACTTTCATCCTTCCTACATCGAGTAGCAGTAAACCGTTCATGATCACTGGCGTTTGAGGATGCTCTGCCTATCTCACACCGAGAACAGATCTCGATAAAGCTGTCCTCTTACAACGACCAGTTTCCCACCATTATACAGCACCTATAGCTCACGCATTACACGTGAGCAAAATTGAATAAATACACGATATTAAATCAAAACCGAAAAAGTAATAGTGTTCAATCAGCTAGGTGAAATTTTAGTTTCCTCAAAAATTAAAATCAAATCTTTGCACAATCATACAAGCATAAATTTGCGTACAATTTTAGATCAGAAGTCCATGTTTACTGATATCAAAGTTTGAGTGAAGTTCGATCCCAAAAGTTGCGAGTAGGCTCAAGTAACGTGACTTATTGAGTTAATTCGCTCAACCTACACAGTCGAATCTAAGCGTAAAACGCGGAACGAGTGCGGGCAGGTAGACAGTAGTGGCGATACATGGTGTTGCTCAACACCAATTAATACTAGTCGTAGTAGTCAAATTTTCTTGGTGAATTAATAGACCCTTGATTTTTTACAGGAGGGTTTTTTGAAAGGGAGATAGTTCCGCTCAAGATTAACTGAAAATCCGTGCCTTTCAGTCCATCCGCGCGAGTCTAGTCTAACTTAAAGCGTTCATTATAACACATTATATAATAAGTGCAGGAGTTTACTCCAATAACGCTCAAAAACGGACATCATTGTGGCAGGAAGCACCTCATGAGAACAAAAAATTGAAGAAAGTATCCGGGAAAATTGTTGGACACTCGTCCAGAAGATGGGGTGCACGGAACGCTTGCCTGCCTCCCTTATGAGGTAGGAACAAAATCAGTTTACAAAAAAAGCCTCCTTTAACAAATGTTACTGATGCTGCTTTGGGTAGCTACGGAAATCGCTGAGGAGCAGCAATTTCTCAAGCTGCAATACCGAAGACCGGCACAACCAGTACAGACCTTCAAGGGTAATTCAGGAACTTCACATACTTAGGGAAGAGAGTTACATCCCGAGAATGAAAGTGATTACAATATCACTTTCTAAAAGGTGGCACGAACCATCATTATAATATTGATATTTTCGGCCTACGAAACGACTTAGACGTACACGTCCGTTAAGGAAATTGGAGCAGAATAGACACAAAACGACCGTAACCACCAAGCCCAACAGATCGCCACGGAGGAAGTCTCCTAGAGGACCCATCTCAGCCAAAATAAATATCAGCTTGACAGGTCGACAAAACTTGGCGTACTCCTGAGAAGCGCTAAGGTTTTATGATGAGCTGAACACTAACAAATCGATGTATGCTTAATAATTCGCCAGCGGGCAACGTTCGCTATTAAGATGAGAGTGGAGTTGAATTCTACTGACTGAATCTAAAACTTAAGTTGGACGAATTTTTTATAAAAGATTAGAAGTGCTCATGAAACATTTCGTAGAACGACACTCCTCGGAAGCGGTAGTACCATCAAATCATAGCTGAGTTCATTCAACACTAAAACGAATGAACAAAACCAAGTAACAAAGATTAGATCTTAAATTTAGGTATGGTGAAATTTTCATCGAACAAAAGTGTGATGGTAAAAATGAAGTACAAATTACATCAGTTCTTGAAAATCTTGACTTGAAAATTAATTAGTTGGAAAAAGTAAATTGACTCAAATTACGACTCCACTCATGCTAAGTACCTTCGAATCGACACTGAGCCGATCTTCTCACTAAAGAATCATCCCAAAGTCAATTACGAAATAGACAAAACCCGTCTTCATGGGGCAATGAAAAAATACTTTCATACGCAAGTGCGCTTCCTCTACGAATCAGATGATGAGCGCACTACTCCGGGTGATTTAAAGAATATCGTCATATGAGCGAAATAGAGAATGGAATAGTCCTAGAGAATGTACTTGTAGAGTTAACAGAAGGGTCCGCTGATACCTCTACATCACAAAGTTCACTACCACCGCTACACATTTCACTAACAAAGACATATTAACTTATTCTACTATGAAAGACTTGCGTTAGCGATTAGTCGACAGCTTTTCACATTAGTTATTTTTAATGATTGGCATTCCAGATGTGGACAGACACGCAGACAACAAGAAGTGTGTCACATACAAGGAGTATGTTGAAGAAACTCCCCAATACGCGACAAGTTATCATGCCAAACTTTCAAGTTCCAACAACAGAACAGATCGGCCTTATCCAGCAGCATAACAAAAGAATGACACAGGTTTGCCTCTTTTTTTTTCTGCCATGCAAAATCGCCTTCTCATCTCCGTCATGGCAAGATTTGCGTACGGCAATTCGTGAGGCTTCGCTTGACCAACATTTGGCAAGCCTCGCGTTGCTGTACACGACAGCCCTGTACAGCAACGTGCGGTTTGCGCAGAAGTCATGGCCTGAGCACAGGCCCTCCAGCAGTCTAGTTGCAACACGACACAAAGCGCTCGAGCACTATTTCCATCCCCAGTTCCAGTGGAGTATCCACTAAGTGATCTTAACAGGGCAAAGCATGGCCATAGAGCAAGCCTACGTCAGTTAGCATAACAAGGTAAATATCCGTTTACTCTATAATTCAACCCGAAAAATCCGGTTGAAAGATGCAAGTACGGAGTCAAGAGCAGCACGGCAAATTCTCGTACGATGACGCAGTCCCATGAGGCCATCTAAAATTCTCCGTGAATCTTGGGAACTTCTGAAGAAAACTTAACTTTTTACAGATCGAATTATTTAGGCGATAAAGCTACATTTAGTTCTGTACGAAAAAATAGCAGCATTCCCATGAAAGTGCATCTTAAAATCCTTACAAAAAAGGGTTAATGATGAAAAATAAAGAGGCTTCTTTGAATACAAAGCTTAAAAATTTACCCATAGCATAACTAAAGGTTATTCTTACGAACATTAGGGACGATTCCCTGGTCCATACGTTAAAATTGTTCAGAAGTTCACACAAGTACATCAATCAACTGCACATTGTTAGATGTCAATGTATTGTTATCTGGATGTACATCAAATAACAGGCGATGCATTACAGCTTAGGTTATTGTTACATTACAAACGGTTCGATGGTATACATCAACACTGAATATAAGTGAAAGACAGCCAGCCAGCCACGGCTCCAAAACACTTCAGACAAATCATCTACTCCTTTGGAGAATATTGTTGAGCTGACACGTGCACCAAGGACAGAGTAACACGGAGTGAGACATTAGTGAGCCTTCACGCGTAATAATAAATTTAGTTAACAATGATGCCTTAATATCCTTAACACTACATAAACACGTGACAACTTCTTCAGAGACAGATCACGAATGCGCTCCCAGCAATGGGCTGAGCAATAGCACTCGGAACACTTCACACAATCCAGCTAAGACAATCACACAACACTTCATGCAGTGCGCCTAGTTTCTCAACAACCATTACAAGGAAAAACAGAACTTAATATGTTTTTCGCAGGCCACTTCCCGTCTCTCTACCTTTTACCCACCAAGTTGTTTGCAATAAGGCTGCTTTATTCTTTGTATGAAAAATTAGCGCCTGTCTTATGTATACATAACAGAAGACTGCATTGTCATTCGTGAATAACTATCAGCATCTTGATCAAAGCATATTTCGAAGTCCATATAAACAGTAAAGAGTTAAGAAGAAGTATTAGTAATTGAAGTAGTAGCAGTAGTAGTAATAGTAGTAGAAGAAGTAGAGCCCAGAAGTAGTAACAAGGATTTGGTAGCGCTTCAGTAAGTTAAACTATATTGCGCCGCAAGGGTAAGGGGTTGCGCAGTTCAACATCGAACCACTTGGCCAACTTCAACTCTTAACGCGTGCACTGGAGTTAGCAGCATGCTAGTGGCTAATATACGTCGAGCTAACCCAAATTAGAGTTGAGAAGTTCTACACTACGTAGTACACATGACGACAGCGGATCTAATACACACTCGGAATTGTAGGAGCAGCAACTGTTCACATTCCAGAAGGCTTCAATCCACGAGGATGAAATAATGAAGGCATTTTACGATGATACTTAAATTAGCGCGTGAGCGAATCAACTACAGGACAGGGTCACACTTTACAATAGTTCACATATTTAGGATAAATAAATAGGTATTAGTATCACACATGGAAATAGATCGATATATGCATTGATTTATGTCCAGGATACCATTCATGGCAGCAAAGTAGGAGGACGTCTCGTCTCAAACTTGGATACAAAAATAAATAGAAGGTTCATCATGGACATCTCAGCAATGTTAACACACAGGAAACGCAACAAAATGGTTGGGCGATATTGAAAAGTTAGCATAACGAGGAGGATATTGACTACAGCACCAAAAAATGGCCCACATGCGTCGAAGAGTAAACGAGCAGGACGAGGGCGTTAGACGTCAATTTTTCGTGTTGAAGTCGAGCTACTACCGCTACGCTGTGTGTACAGGGCGGGCCATAAGTAAGGTGCCCTCACCCACGACGGTAGCACTGATACGCTGAACAAGCTCTGCACCCATTGTGGTACTGGTGATATGATCATTTTCAAAGGGGGTCTCACTTATGGCCGACCCTGTAGTTACAAGCCGTCGTAGCAGCGGCGGACAGCTACGAGAACATGCGAGGGCGACGGTAGCACGAGAAATCGGCTCTCAAACGCCCAATTCACAGCAAATTTAAGCCATAATATAAAAAGTTTAAAATTGTAGTAACAGGCTATTTGTAAGAAAATAAAGAGCCACAAATGGCAGAAAGCAAGGTTATCAAAATAGAAGTCAATTTGTTAGAATAGGGGACGCCCAGAATCCATCTTGAGGGGATAGTTGAAAAACATCAACTGTTTTTTTTCGTTCAAGATTCAGTTTCAATCAAAATTCAGACACTGTGAAGTGGCAACTCAAAATCTATCGTCTATTGTTCAATTTTCTTAAAATGTTAAAATTTGAAGGGCAAATCATAAATTCTTGTTAGTAGGTATGTATTTCAAGGAAAGAAGTCCTACGAGAAGATGGGCCAATCGTAAAAATCGTCTCAACTTCCGAGCTAGTCGCTAAAAAATAATTTCAGGAGGTTAGTGTTGTGATTAACATGAAATATTCAACATCGTCCACTTTTCCAAACACGAGGAGAGGATGTAAAAGTACACGACGCTGCTTTAATAGAGTCTTACTATAGTACTTGACTTATCATTAAAAGTACCCAGCTATAATCTATCATGAAACTATAAGTGGTATCATGGACTACCAGACGTCTCCATTACCTACAGATTCATCTCACACGGATTGAATGATCCGAGATATCAGCAACTTTTGCCGAATACAACACAGCAGCACGCGGTGCAGGCCTTCAGTTTAGGATTTGGAAGCCGTCGCACTTGCCGGAGCTTGGCTTACGATGTGCAGCTGTGGCTTGGGCGTCACGGGGCGAGTTCCTGGCCCGCGTGTTCTGCTGAGAGCGAGCGCTGGACAATACGTCGTCCTGGGGCCCTACACGGCCGGGGTCCAGGGATCCTGCACGTCGGGGGTCCAGGGGTCCT
>VOMN01131827.1:0-12637 GCA_014899125.1 Orchestia grillus | reverse complement strand
CGTCCTAACGCTACAAAATCGCAGAAACTCGGCGTCCTAACGCTACAAAATCGCAGAAACTTAGCGTCCTTGCGCTACAAAACGCCAAAACTCGGCGTCCTAACGCTACAAAATCGCAGAAACTCGGCGTCCTTACGCTACAAAATGCAGAAATTCGGCGTCCTTACGCTACAAAACGCAGAAGTTCGGCGTCCTTACGCAACAAAACGCAGAAACACAGCTTCCTCGCACGGAAAATGATAGACAAACGGTTTGTGTGCTCAGTTGAGGTCGCTGGGCAAGGAAGGCGCTCCCCAACCCCCCCTGCTGAGGGGACCAGTGCGGTTACCGCAGAGGTTTGTACGGGACCTCCACCTCCAGCCTGCGCGCCTCATCGGACTGCAATTCTCGCCACCTTTTCGATGCGCTGCGCTTTCTTTTCCGTTATTTTCACACGTCTTATCGTTTCTCGTTGAAAACATGTTCCCGATGCGCTACATTTTTTTCATGCAATTGACTTTCGATCGCAGACATGTTGCTGACTTATTAATTGAATTCAACCACGCATCAATTCACTCATCAATCTTTCATCAACAATCACTCCATCAATTTCCCTCTCACACCTGCGCCGCTGACGCATCAGTTTCTCTGGCTCATTGGCTCCGTCCAGTCATCGGTTCTCAGAGTCAACGGCTCCGTTGAATGGTGGCTCGGTGAAATAGCGGCTCTATAAAATAGCAGTTCTGTGAAACAGCGGCCCTGTGAAACAACGGCTCCGTGGAACAACGGCTCCGTGGAACAACGGCTCTGTGGAACAACGGCTCTGTGGAACAACGGCTCTGTGGAACAACGGCTCTGTGGAACAACGGCTCTGTGGAACAACGGCTCTGTGGAACAACGGCTCTGTGGAACAACGGCTCTGTGGAACAACGGCTCTGTGGAACAACGGCTCTGTGGAACAACGGCTCTGTGGAACAACGGCTCTGTGGAACAACGGCTCTGTGGAACAACGGCTCTGTGGAACAACGGCTCTGTGGAACAACGGCTCTGTGGAACAACGGCTCTGTGGAACAACGGCTCTGTGGAGCAACGGCCCCGTGGAACAACGGATCCGTGAAACAACGGATCCGTGAAACAACGAATCCGTGAAACAACGGCCCCGTGAAATAACGGCTCCGTGAAACAACGAATCCGTGAAACAACGGCCCCGTGAAATAACGGCTCCGTGAAATAACGGCTCCGTGAGATTGCCTGCTCCATCGATCTTCCTGTATTAAAGTTCCACTGCAGCTAAATCTTTCGTTACATCGCATCCCGTTTTTTTAGATCCAGTTTTATAGAATTTATTGTTCAGTTTAGGCATATTCCCAGTTCCAGGCAACCTCTTACCCTCGGCTCTGTTTTATTGAACTTTGAGTTTCTTTCAAGCACCTGCTTCATTACCACACCTGGTTCACTACCGCACCTGTTTCACTACCACACCTGTTTCACTACCACACCTGTTTCACTACCCCACCTGTTTCACTACCCCACCTGTTTCACTACCCCACCTGTTTCACTACCCCACCTGTTTTACTACCACACCTGTTTCACTACCACACCTGTTTTACTACTTCTATCCTCTTTCCTTACTTCCAATGGGTTCCGTTTGTCAACCAATGAGAGCTTGATGCTCGTCTGCTCTTCCAATCACAGCGCGGTTCGCTGAGGCGTGTCGTCAGGATGCTTACTAAATCTGCTCGGGTGTGTGATATTCCCACACTCCGCTTCCTGTTGTTCCCTCCTAGCGAATTACCTTCTGTTTTTCCATGGTTTCTTCCCGTGATCCTCAATTTAAAGTTCTGCGTCCGGTCTTCCTAATGATATACGTAAAAGCTTGCAGATCTTGCACCCTCCTTGAAATGTGGTTTGTCGTTGCCTCCTTTCTACTGAAGTGATCTCCATATTGACTCTAATTGCCCTGTTTCTGCAACTGAGAACGCTACTGCAGAAAAGAGTGAGGCGAGTACCGTCTAATTTGAAATTTTGCGTGAGAAAATTCAAAAATGTTATTCCGGTGAATGAGAATCTCCCACAACAAGGCACCCAAATTGCCGTTTGCTCGCTTATGCTGTTGTGGTTCCCATGTTTCTTCGATGTTTTACTTTAGAAACATTACCGTTTATGTTACTTTCACCTTTTCCCTTAGGACACTCCGGTGATGATGAAGTTATTCAATCAGTTATCAAAGATGACGTTTTTACCCAGACCTGCTAGAACCTTGACCTTAGCTCACCTGACCATCGCGGTGTTGTGCCTCCAGGCCGCCGCCGCTCAGCCCGCCCAATTTGAGAGGTGAGACCGCTTAAGTTTATAAAAAGAAGTACGTTTACACCATGAAAAAGTAGCTGTGTTTTGGTTTCTCAAATCCTGTGGTCCTTCGTGTTGTGGTGTTTCTGTGCCGGGGTTAATTGCTGAAAAACTCTCAAGTTGGAATTCAAACGTCTCTCTCGTGTTTCTACCTTGACGATTGTTTACTATTTACAATTTATAGTTATAGCATCTTACGTAAAAATGATTTAGTTGAAAACAAGCGATTGAGTTGGTTTGCCACAAATTTAAAATTGTTACGTCATTTCGAACCAAAGAAGAATGCTAAATTCTGGTGCCTGGAGTTATATAAATTATAAATTATTATATAAATATATATATATTATACGTATGCAGCGAAAGTGAGCTGTACCCTACTCATGTTCTGGAAAATTCGTTTGGATAACACGTGTTATATTTTGCTATACTAACTAAATCGTTTCCCAGACTAATTTAATTTACCCTCTCCCACCATCATCCCTTCCATTAAAATTTATAAAATAATTGATAAAATATTTCGTCGGTAAAAACCTTAGATAATTTTAGAGGGTCCTGCTAACTAATTACACTGGAAATAACTAGTGTAGGTGAATCGTTCTCACTGAATTAGAGAGTCCCTCGCGAAACTGGGTGTAATCTCACTTAATGAGAGGGTCCTCCGCAAAACTGGGTGTAATCTCACTGAATGAGAGGGTCCCCCGTGAAACTGGGTGTAATCTCACTAAAAATGAGGGTCGCCTACAAAACTGGGTGTAATGTGTGTTCTGCATGCACTAAACGGCAGAAGTTGAGACTATTCTTCTTGTATGTGTCTTTTATTTTTTGCTGTACTAGAGTATTTTATTAAGTGAAAACTCTTGTTCAGAATATATGTTTATGAATTTCCTGGTAGTTTCTATGAAACCAGTTCATTAGATGATGGATTTTCAAAATAGGGAACCTAGAAATAAATACATTTTGAATTATTTGAAGTTTATTCTTTAACATTGGGCGTGTGATGATACCAACAGGCACACAGCCGTGAGCGAGTTGGGGTCGATCAGGGATCGACTATCCAGACACGAAGATAGTCTTGGAGCAGGATGGGGGTTGGACTGGAGTCGGAGGATCTCGCCAGCCTATCCCAAAGGAAACGTAGCATCTCAGCCTCAGGTCTCATCTGCATCTAATTCCTACGGAGCAGTACCGTCTGCCTCGACTACATCCCTACTCTATAGCAGGCCTAGGCGGAAACCAGCCGTTCAGAGGAGGTTTTTGCAAGGGTACCGTCAGTCTCTGAACCCGTTCATTCTACCGAATAAACGGCCTAGCCAAGCTATGAAGCTTGGAAGGTTCGAAACCAGTCCGTCGTCCAGCACATCTAACGGGGATAATTTACCGGATTTTTCGTATCATTTGAACAAAGTTGCGACTCACAGGAGCAGGACGGAGAGTTTGGTACCCGTGGAAACTGTATACGGTACAAAAATGGACGATACTCCAATTATCAGTTCAGACGATGTGCTTTTTGCACCAGAAAATGCTCAACCAAATCCTGGAACAGAAAAAGTGGGAGGAGTGGTCGAGGTTCTTCAGGAGGAAGGACTCGATTACCCTGATATCATAGTAAAGTCCACTTTGGATTTAGCTCCCGCCGTTCAAAGTGATGTATCGTCGATCAGTAACTACCTACCTCTACATAGTGACACTTTAGGTCAGGGTCCAGAATTGGCGCATTTGGATGAATCCGTGAACGACGTTGAAACAGACGAGGAGCATCCCGTTTTCCGGAATTATCGAGGCGAAGGAATTTCATACCAGCAAATTTTACTCGATAACGCTATCGACCTGGGTAAATTAATGGAAAGGAAAGAAAAAGAGAACATGATTGGGCAACATCTTCCGGAAGAAGAAGATACAGGGAAAAGCTTTAGCAATTTTGCGCCCACCCAATCCCGACGCGTTCAACTCATCCCCGATTCTTCGGTTAATCCTGTAATTGAAGACGACCATAAAGTGATTTACCTCAAAATGGTTAAACCTGATACGACGTCGAGGCTTAAAGGAACCAAATTGAAAGAGGTTTTGGAAGGTAATGACGAAGATCTGCTGGATGAGAGTAGTTTCGAGAGTTATCTCTCGAGTGACACAAAAGACAAAAGCGATGCACCTGAACTCAAACTTGGTCTTTCTGGGCCAGTCTTTGGGTTCGACCTAATTGAGAATCAGATTGCCGCTGTTAATCGAATCGGTGACGTTGCATCTTCAGAGTCGAAAGAAAATACACAGGAAATCGTGAACCAACTCATCCCTGGAGGACCAAGAGCCAGACAGAACGAAAAAAGCTCGCAGAGGAGCAACGTGACCAGCCTCAAAGCGTCACAAAACCTGGCTGATGACCAAAGTATTCCAGACGTTAAACAGAGGTTGACCAATTTCGGTGATGTTGAACAACGCTCTAACTCTCCCGTTAATCAAAACAAACAACTTGTGGATTATTACCCTCAACCTCAACCTGAGGCGTTTGACCAAGATTCAGCTGCGGCTGGATCAGGGTACAATCAAGAAGTTGTTCAGGGTTCTGGAGCGTCTGGAAGTGGTTCTGCTACCTCGCCGTCTCGTCCATTCAAGCAGAGGTACCCTGGATGGGCCAACGTGGAGCCGTACCAATACTCTCAGCAGGACCCCGAGACAGGTGAATCTGATGGCTCAAACAACCTCTCAAAAACAACTTTGAAGCCCAAGTGTATGTACTGAGTCTCCTTACTTTTCTCCTATGAGTTAGGAATACCAAACTCCAGTTGCTTGAAGCTGATGGGACTCTCACGAACAGAAAAAGTTTGAGGAGTGGTCGAGGCTGCTCTGGAGAAAGGACTCCATTACCCCGATATCATAATCAGGTTCACTCGGAGTTTAGCTCCCACTGTTACCTCTCTATAGTCAGCCAGTTTAAGTCAGATTTCTGTTGCTGCATACGAATACGTATTACCAATTCCAATGTTCTTAATGTATAAGTTTCAAATAAACTCTTTATCAACGAGGACAGACAAAAATGAAATTACCCGGTGCAGCAAGATTCGGAATCAGTTAATTTTTTCATTATGCTCAAAAACCTGCTCGAAACCAAAACATATCTCGAAAGTTTGCTCTGAGTTTTGAAAATACTCCATTCTTTTTTTCTTATTCATAATAAAAGGCTACAAACACTTTCATTAACATCCGATGAATTTCATGTTAACATATTTACGACTAATACTTAATGATATGTTATCAATCTTGAACGCCTTGAACGATGGTAACAACAGTATACTCTACTTCAAAATTTGAATAACTCGAGCGTCTTTAAAGTAAAATTCACCTACTTTATCGCTCGCTCATCGATCAATGTCAAAAACGTAAATATTTTTGGCAACGAGAAGTTTCACGTGTGCTTTTCAAGTTGTTCTACAGGTCCTAAAGTTATTTTACCTCACGCCATTCTTCAGTGCACGTTGGAGTATTTATGCCCCCAGGAGCGTACAAATTCGGGTACGGGGACCAGTACCAGTGGCGGCACGAGGAGCGCAGGGCGGACGGAGTGGCGTTCGGTGGGTATGGCTGGATGGACGAGACTGGGAGGCAGCACATCATCCGCTTCGTGGCTGACAGGCTCGGCTATAGGGTCCTGCCTCGGGACCAGGAGGTCAGTGAGTGTCCTGGGCAGGTGTCTTGGGTGTCCTGGGCAGGTGTCTTGGGTGTCCTCGGCAGGACCAGGAGGTCAGTGAGTGTCCTGGGCAGGTGTAGGGATAGTTCTGCCCCCCTCCCTCAGGGGGCATAGGATAGGCAATAGGGTTAGGTTAGTCAGATTTGTCTATAGTGTGCTATGGGGGCTGGCAACCCCAGGGGGGACATTGTTAGGTTACCTCAGCTATAAATAGGCTTTCGAGACATCTATCTTTCGAGCCCTGGCCTCATAATTGAAATTTTTTTAATAATTATCTCAATCTCCTTTAAAAAGCATTCACAATCTAGGCATACGTATACTTATGCTGTTGTTATGAATACATGCGATGAGTTCGGCAACGCATGGATGCAGAACAGGGCCCATGCCGTGACTATTGTGTACCTTTGTCCAGGCGGGCAGGCACTATTCAGAATATTTTCAAGAATATCAAAAACTGTCCTTTTATTTAGATTTATATTCGTATTAACAATCATAACGCTGAATTAGTTCAAGATTTGCTTTAGATGAATATTCCAGGGCCCAGGCCTTACAGGGCCCAGGCCTTCCAGGGTATACGTGGGTCTTGCAGTGCCCCCCCGTCNACACGTGGGTCTTGCAGTGCCCCCCGCCCCCTCCCCCCTTGAGGTGTAGAAACAGCATGGGCCTCATGAATTTAGTTATAAGACGCTCTATTTATTCGTGATCTTAACCTGACTTTTTTGATGACTGCAGCTACGCAACTCGGAGATAATCCTAGGCTGTCGTTTTTTGACACAGTTTGACGGGTCCAGGTGTATTCAGTGTTCAAGGAAAATATGACGTGGCTCGAGCGGAAATACGTTTAAAAACATGTGACTCAACTCATTCAGGTGTATTCTGTGTTAAAAGACACACTTGACACACTTGGAGTGCGTCTTAGCACCAGAAGGACGGGTTTGTCATTATGACCCAATTCGAAAGTTCGAATCATCAGGACCAGCTGTAATAAAGTTGATTCAAAATACGTTGGAATATTTTCTTCCCATTTAATTCCCTCATTGAGCAAGAAAACATCTGTTATTCGACGGTATAATTATTCTTTTACGCCATTTTGGTCATTTGGACCGATAAGTCAATAATGCATTTCCGTTTTCTCAGTGTCGAGCCAATTAGAATTCAATTAAAACCAATTTCTGACCATTTCTCTACTGCAAAATGTTTAATTGCAAAGGGAATGCACATCGAACAGCCCAACGAGCGGCGCTACTCTGGTTTTACCTAAATTGGCAAAGGTTATTGAAAAAATACAACAAATGATCCGCGGAATTGAGAAGCTATGATAGAAAGATATAATTCCTGAGCTGTGGTTAACTGCATTCGTGTAACGACTGAATAGTTTTAGCATTTGCGTCAGAGCATACGTGACATCTAACTTATCTAACAAAATCATTAACTTTTGTACATCTTTGAAGTCTTGACCTTCGTGTTTTTTTGGTCTTTCATAACCTTTTACTGCCGCCAAGCATGAGCTATATAAGAATAAGATATTCATGAATAAAAACAGGAAACTGAAGCTGGTAGGGCATTAATAACGAAGACAATGAAGACTAAAGGTAACTCTTAGCGAAATTCTTTTTTTACGTATGAATGATGAAAATCAATAAAACTGAACGTTTCGACCAACGTCTGAGGTCATTTTTAACACTGGAGAATAAGAACGAAAAGTAAATCAGTCAAACATACTACACAAAATATGCTGAACGGACAGAAACAAGCTAAGAATTAACAATCTGCTGATGGTGCGCTGATTGCATATCGTTTAAATTGGTTTTTAAACTTGAAAATGTAGAGCGATTATAAAATTCGTAATTCCGTGAGATTATTAGCTCTACCAAAATCTTTCACATTTCGTAAATGAGCCGGTGTGCCACGCTTTTCTGAGTGTGTGCGAATGACAGAGTGGAATAGGTACGGATAAAAGGTTGTTAGTTGGATGGCTCCGTCCAGTATGCTCAGCAACACGACTACACAGGTTACGGGTACTGGAGCCCACGTATTCCGATGTGCATTGTACACAACTGTGTTCGTAAAGAATTTGTATGAGACCAGGGATCGTAATTCGCAAATTTGTGTCATGTTTCATTAATTTACTTAGGTCTAAAATCGTACTAGATTTCTGATTCACTTGTGACTAACATTCGCTTTTCGTGATTAAGGGTATTCTAGTACATGCACGCAACATTCATGCATGTACGTTTTTGCGGCATTCTTCAAGTAGGAATTAACCAAAACGTGGTATTTCAAACTTGTTTATTCAAATTGTATAATAAAATGATGCCATTCTATTCTTGTAATTTAATTAGCTGAGCATTTGTGCTTGACAATGTCCATTGTGCATTACAAAAACTTGAACATTTTTTCTTCTTCTTGTGACTTTCTAACCGCAGAGAACTGATGCGTGAATAACATTTTCTCGTCTGTCTGCAGATTGACTTCAGCAAGATCCCCGTCTATCCCCCGCTGAAGGAGACCGAAGATAGCCAGTCTCCAGGAGGCTCTTCTCAAGGGTACAACAAAATAGATTTTGTCACCCCAAAACCCTTGAGACCAACTGACTTTGGCGGTTATCCCGGAGTTCCAGCCTCTTCAACCGAAGCCCCAGGTGTACCAGATTTCAACGTGCCACAGGTTCACCCACCGGTGGCATACCCTGGCTCCATCCTTCAACTTCTGGGATCTAATCCTGGTTCACAAAGTCGACCTCTTAATGCATCGGCCGTAAGTGGCATCGTCGGTCGACCGGGAATAGCTTTGACTTTTAATAACAACTCGGTAGAATCCTCGACGATCCCTTCAAGCATATTGGAAAGCCTGTTGAACGATCAGGCCAAGCAGTCCTACCAAGGCAGGAGTCAGAAAGACGATTCAGAACTCTCTGGACAAGATGAAAGTTCTCCTCTTTCAGGAAAGCCAGAGGATCCTTCAAGCGGTGAAAATCCAGACACCTTAGCCCAGTTTGCATCTCCTGTTGAGCTTGTTCGACAAAATGACAGCTCTTCAGAGTTGAGGCCTCCGTTTAATACGGCTTCCAACAGTATTGCTGTGCCGACCTCCTTCCGTGATTCTGTCAAAGAGAGCGACCCACAGTAGAATAATTCCATCGATGACGTAGTCACCGCCGGAGACTCTTCTTTGGATTCGGTATTGTTGTCAATTTTTTAAGGAATTGAAGTCCTAAGACTAAATGTAGCAAAGCAATCTAAATTTTTGAGGCAAAACGTATCAACGCTATGAAATCTTGCGTGAACACTTTTCTCCATTGAACACTGCTGTTGTCTGTTACGTCTCAAAACAGGCGTGGGGAGAGGATACTTTCTACCGTCTGGTGTCTGGTGTACATGGGCTGCAGCATACATCTTCAACTTGAAAATAGATCCTAACTTTTGTAATAGATCCTAGGTTTCGTAATGGATCCTAACTTTTGTAATGGATCCTAACTTTGGCAATGGATCCTAACTTTGGCAATGGATCTTGATTTCAGAAATAGAGCTTTACACAAATAACAGAACATATATTGAACTACATATCGTAGATTCGGTGATAAAATCTAAATTCATTAGCGGATCTTCAGGTCAGAGATGGATCCCCATTGTAATCCTCAATTATAAGTAAACATATTTATTGAGTACCATACCCTCGCCTATTTTTGGGCGTATGAAGCTGTCAGTTGATTAAAATACACTCTCGTAAAGCGGTAAGAGATATACGTGTCTCTTTCAACTCCCCTATGTTATGGCTAGGTTCAAAATTCAGTATCGCATAGCATAAAATCAACCCCTTGCACTCTCTGTTTTACAATACTTGATGTAACTCTTCATGCGCGAGAAACCTTACTGGGTGAGCCGTAACGTTTCTAGAGTGATGGTGGCGTGATATATTTTTCCCTTTTTTATACATTTGTAAATCAGAAGGCACGATCAGAGTAATGGTACCGGCAGCAGAAGTTTGCCATTTAATTGCTAAGAATTGGAAGTCAAGAACTGTTAGTGTCGGCCTCTTTAGCCCCGGACTGGTAACCTCGGGGTGTATATAATTGAAGGCAAACTATGGGGTCTGCCTTCAATTTTTTCCGGTTGATTTAGGACCAAGAGTCTCTCCTTCACGTAACCTTAGATTTAGGGTTCCTGTTCCAAGATTAAACCTTAGATTTGGGGCTCCCATTCCAGAGTTAAACCTTAGATTTGGGGCTCCCATTCCATGGTTAAACCTTGGATTTTGGGGCTCCTATTCCAGATTTAAATCTTCCATTTCAAGGGTTAAACCTAACAGTTAACTATTCTCTTACTTTTACTCATTATTTTATGTGTAACCTAATACAGGCGTGAACTCATACGTAAAGTTATGCGTATTTAGAGACCTACTTGCGTTACAATTGGTCTAAGACGAGTTTGGGCGCAGGCAAAAAGCTTGTTATAATTTTTATGCTCTGACGATCTACATAGTTCGTGCGATTGGCGAAACCCTCATTTTTAGACTAGGGATGACGTCTGCCTTTGCGTGCACCGCTTTAATAGAGGCAGCCAACAATCAACGCACATGTACTTTTGTTTTAATTTGAGTTTAATGTATGTATGAGAGATTTTCATTAAAAATTCCTGCGGAGTTCGCGCACGAAAGCGTACGTCTGCGTCTTCATGCATAATTTCTCTGTAGTTCATACATACATGAAAGCAAACGTGTTGCATATCGAACAGGGCATTTTTGTGCGTATGTGGGCATTACTTACGTCGCTTGGGGCATTATGTGTACGGACTTCATTGAATTATGCACCCGTTGTTATACTTCGTACCGTTGTTGTAAGCTGTTACCTGTTGCTAAACTCTGTGATCATTGCTGTAATCGTGATCGGTGTTATGTCGTGTCGTATTTTTGGACGATTGGTTGGACTCTGTGATCGTTGTCACGTGGTAAACTCCGCTTTGTTTTGGGCATTTTTGAGTGGCTTTACTGTATCTTTTTTAGCATATTTATTAGAAAGGTTTGTTGATCATTATTGTATTTATGCTACCCATTTGAAGCTGGTTGATACCTTATCGTTATTGCATGAAATGTCATCTGAAGAATTATTCAATGTTTCTATTGAATGATAACTCTTCGAATAATGAACACGTAACCAGTTAAGTCGAATTCTTGATTCATCACTTTCATTAGTTTTTAGCAGTGTAGAAGACGTGATAAAAACTTGTTATCGCTAATTTATAGGTCATAGTTGCTCATCTGAACTGCTTTACATGGGAGAGATGCAATAACTCTTGCCTTTTCAGTATTACCACAGCAGGCAATAAAAATAGTCCTTTCATTTTTCTCACGCTTGCGACTGTTTTATCTAAAATAAAAATGAAAAGATGTCAGTGTTTTGAATTTTAAATGCTCCCTTCGCCCTTCACACCCTAGCACGACCGTAACAACACAGGTCACACAGAAAATATGCAACCGTAGAGTATATATTTAAAAACATGTATAATGTTCCATGTACTAGGAAACATTACAATACGGATCCTGAACACATTATCTAATAAATAAATAATAATACATTACGTTAAAGGGCTAAAATTCGCCTTTCAATGTGTACCAACGGACGCCANGCGTTGCAGATGAAGCGTTGCTGATGAAGCGTTGCTGATGAAGCGTTGCTGATGAAGCATTGCTGAGTGAAGCATGGAAATTAATTTAGGGCGTATAGGGCGAAACTTATCATCTCAAATTGTATTTTTGGTGCCAGACCCCCGCATGCTCCCGCCCAGACTCCCTTCAAAGATCCTCGTCAGCGCACCGTGGGGGACTTCGCAATCACCCTGACCAGACAATGCAGGTAGCATACACAGGCGTCCTTCGCATAGAGCGCTAGATCGGTTCCATCGCACAAGCAGTTTATTCGCTTCTTTAAACAGGCTCTATTTATTCCACATCACACAAATATATTTCGTCCTATATGAAGCTTGCTCTATTTGATACCGCTCTACGCTGGAGACGAAGAAGCTTGCTCTAGTTGATACCGCCCTACGCTGGGGACGAATGTACGAGTTGTAGAGCGGTGTTTCCCGGAGGTGATCTATCGTCTTACGGGGGCTGCCTGCAGTAAAGAGTCTGTAGTACTCGAGTAGATCTGAGTCAGAGTAGCACTTGAATTACTCTGTGCATTTGTACATCACGTACTAAAAGATTTAAGCTCAGTTGTTTTAATTCTTTTAATTTATTTCTAAGAATAAGTCACAGCGCATAAATTTAATTATTGATAGGTTAGGTCGCACTCTCTGAGATCAGAGAATGAGAGGCCACGTCCGTCCCCGCTGGAGAAATAACATTCATTATAAAAGAAAAAATAGAGTACGTCCCGTCATCTTTGACGCTTCGTGCCACTAGTTTTCCTTTATATTTTTTTCTCGGGAAAGTCGATGCCTTCCGAAAACAATCCCATTCATGAGACGGCGTCTCCGACGTTCCAGTCCGCCACATTCTTCGTTTATTTCTTTGTTGAGAAAGCTCATTTCTTCTCGTGAAAGCGCTTGAGTGATTGAACAGCGGCTGGATGACATGAAGAGTAGTTCAACAGGCCGCCGTGATGTGTGTGTGCGCCATATTGCTTGC